>JARSSU010009223.1:0-54646 GCA_029619165.1 Eurosta solidaginis
ACTGGGCATGGATGTTTTAAGGAATACCTTCACAGCTTCAAACACGAAGAAAATAGCATATGCGACCACTGCGGAGACGAAACAATAGAGATGTACACTACAAATTTTTGAATGCCGGATGTTGTAAAGCTTTAGATGTAAACTACCCAGCATATTTAAGAAGGACGTTTACCAAGGTCAATCATGTATATGCTCCAAAGTATCGAAAAATGGACGGAAGCGTGCAATGTCACCTCAGACACAATGAGATGATAAGAAGCCTGGAAAGGCTACGCTGCAGTTGCACTCCAAATACATATGATGGTTTAGAATTTATCAGTATCTTGTTCATTTCCCGAAAAAACTTATCAGAACATTCACTGGATGTCTACGCAGCTATTTTGTGAATTTTAAGAAAGCGGTTGAGTTATCTTAAAATAAGGCCCTTTCTTGGGATAATTTTAATGACCGCCTGCCATGCTAATATATAGCGCTGCACCTCGGAGAAACTTGGGCCTTAAGCATGTTGCTATCAATTCAGTTAAATCAGATGTCGATTTTGTTTCTAAGAAATTGGACCGACACCTATCACAGCAGCATCCGTATGGTCCAACCCCTGTTGAAACTGAAAATTTCCTTACTCCCGTTATAAGAGTGGTCGTGCATGTTGAATTGAGCGAGCATTTATCACACAAATTATGGCTGCGTTGTTTGTGGGAGGTTGGAAAGGATATCTTTCCAAGCCACACGCCCAAAATCAACATTAATGCTTAGTAAAATCCTGACACAAGCAACGGATATGTTTGTGCGTTTAAAAATTTTGATCTACGTGTGCTTGAAATAAGATGATTTCTTGCTGGATCCCCTGTCAGACCCCTCAACGTTAATAACAAAACTGTTTGTTTCGTGTTAATGTGCGCTTCATTCGATTGAAGCGTCCCTCAAAAGAGATATTACTATCGAGTGATAAAGGATTTGGTTATATACAAAGCGCAACTGCTTTATAAATGCATAAGTCCCTTAAACTTTTAAAATTCTATTACGTGAACGGTTTTTTCATTGAAACAGCGATCGGAAGTACTATGAAAACGTTACACTCCTTACATTGTATGTATGGGAGGACTCCATTGTAAGGTTTATTATAATGCGACGTAAGTTTTACGGGCGTAGTGTACCAATTTTTTGTAGGTAGAGGGATTTAGCGGCATTGCCGTCTGCTGTTGTTCCGCCACTAAACGAATTACGTACATTCATATATATATATATGTACGTATGTATGAAGGTGTGTATGTGTTTGCATACGGGGTTCAATTGTGTTTGCAACTTGTGAACATCTGCCTCATTGGTTTGGCTCAACAGTTGTTGTTTTATGAGCATTATTTTTATTCCTTTTCGCCGTTTCGGTTTTTCCTGTTATTATTACTGGCTTTATTGTTACTTTGTATTGTTTTATTGTTGCTTTTGTTTTTGTATTTGTTTTAATTTTCGTTATTATTATATGTAGTTGCAAGTTATTTGTTTTGTTATTTATTTTATTGCACTCTTCTTCTTCACTGGTCGAATTTTTTCATCTATATATGTAGAATATTACTATGTATGTATGTATATATATTAACCTGAGTCGATTTGTATGGACGAAAGTTAACCCATGTCAGGCCATCGATTTTTCGATAGGATGTGGTTCAGGAAAAAAAATTCCCTACGTATACCACAAAAAAAAATGGCTAAAGTGTAAATTTTTCGATCAAAACCCAAAACAATTTTCTTCAAAAAACTGTTGTAAAACGTTGGCGATAACAGTTTTTGACAAAAACAAAAATATTTTTTAGGGTTGGGGACCCTTTCGCCATTTTTTTTTCGCAGGCTTGAAAATAATTTTTTTGGGTATGCGTAGTGGAACTTTTTTTCCTGAGCCCAAATCCTATCGAAAAATCGATGACGCGATATCGGTTAATAAATCGACCCAATCTAATATACATACATACTTGTTATCATACCTACATATGTATAGCAGCAAATAGAGAAATAGCAGGGGTAATTTTTATCAACATATCCTTAACTAAGTTCCATTTTTCGATATTTTAAGTAAAACCTTCCATGAAGATTGTTACTGAAACTATAGCCAAAAACGTTTTCGATTTCTGTTTTCCATGTTTTAGTAGTCCTACCCACGCCCTTGAAGCTACGCGCCAGGTAACTGAATCCCTCTGCACGCTTTTTAGCATCGGCAAGGTAACCCCCGTCGGACTTCTTGGTTTCAATTGTTTAGCTTGTTTGATGGCTTCTTCAAGCTATTTAGTGGTGATGGTACTGGGAGAAGCGCTGTGCTTATGTTTGTGTGGACGTCTATTTCCCTGCCTTCTAGTTTTGTCAACCGAGGAATACATTACATGTTGCGGGTAGAAAGGGCTCGCGCATTTGATGTGAAGAATCTTTTTATCGCTCCAACGAAAGGAATACAGCAGGTAGTCCGATGCTAGGGTTAGTATCGGCTGCCAGCATACATAGTTGATGAGTCCTTCGCTGACTTTTGAAATGTCGCACTAGCTATAAAGCAGTGTCCTTCCACAGCATGAAGACGTCTCCGTTCACATTGCAGAATGTCCTGTCATATACTTGTTCTGCTAACATCACCCTTTGCTATATGCATGATGTTGGAGTCCTACAGTTCGTCATGGGCATTTAAAACGCCTAAAACTTGCGATTATCCGCAGTGAGTAGAGCACAAATGTCAGGGCGGTAGCCACTTGAGCAGCAGGTGACAGAGGGTATGTAGATGCTTATGTTTTCAAGATTTGCATTGCCTGAAGGGACAGCGCTTAGCAGCACTGCCAACAAAAGCACCCTTCGGATAAGTACCGTACATCTAGGAAAGTAGTATTTTCCGAGACAGGAACTGCACTGGGCAGATAAGGCAAACGTATATTTTCTGTGTTAGCAAATGGTACACACAGTGACAGGGTCTAGGATTTTTTCGTTGTCCCTTTAGTGTACTGGTGCCGGAAGAGGAGGGGAAGAAAGTCATAGGGGCTGGTGAGCGACGTAAGCTTCGTAGATAGTATGAGCTGGAAGCGGGGTCGACAGATACTGGGATCTAGCTCAGAAACCCGTTTGATGCAACCGTCCCCTGCACGTGACAAGAGTGTGACCATCCATAGTTTACTATTTCCGACAAACGCAGCAAAAACGCCGCTCTTCTGCTGCGGTATTCGCAAATAATCCTTCATCTGGAGTATCGCCAAGGGTATGGGTTCTTCTACCCTTCCGGCCATATACCTCCCCAGTTTCGGCTCAGTAACTGTTCTCTGCTGTTCTTTGAAGTCTTCGCAACCAAGGAGTGAAATCCCCACAAAAAAATTGCAAAGTTAGTCGTAAATATAGAAACGATTAGATTTCAAAAGTTGTCTGCTTACGCCTCACGCTTAGGCCATGTTTTGCGAATGAAAGATGATGCTCCGACCAGGAAAGTGTTTCTATCGGAATCCGCCTATGGAAGCAGAGGTAGAGGGCGGCCCCCACTCCGTTGGAAGGACTAGGTGGAAAACGATTTAAACTCCCTTTATGTGACCAATTGACGCCGGTTGGCGGAGCGAAGGAGCGACTGGCGCGCCTTGATGGACGGCCGTAACAGCTTAGACGGTTAAGCGCCAATTAAGTAAGTAAGTAAGAATCAACCTTCAAATTCTTATAGTATGGCTTCAATTACAAACTCATGAAAGTTTTTTCTTAAAATATCGAAAATAAAAAAAAGATGAATTTAATTTATAGATTTTGCTAAATATTGTTACTGCATATTTCTAGTAGCCACTGTACATATCTATTATCATACTTATGCATATAAGAGCATATGTCAATGTATGTGAATATATATTTGTAGGGCCTGTTTAGGAAGTTCTATTTTCCCGGTAGCGATTACTTAATTAATTGGAGCTTAACCATTTAAACGAGTGTGACCGTCCAACAAGGCGCGCCAATTGCTTCTTCTTTGGGTAAACTGGCGCCAATTGGTCACACCAAGGAATTTAAATCGTTTTCCAACTGGTCCTTTCAGCGGAGTGGGTCCGCACTCTTCTTTTGCTACCCTTGGCGGGTTCCGTTAAAAAACTTTCTTAGACGGAGCATCCTCTTTTATTCGCATAACAAGGCCTAGCCAGCGTAGCCGCTGCGCTTCAATTTCGCTGGACGATATTCATGTCTGCGTAAAACTGGCACAGCTCACCACTAAATCTTCTTCGGTACTAGCCGTCTCAAGCGATTAGCTTGCTAAAAGTTGGTCAGTTTTGAACTATAGTAAATTTGTTCGGGTCTGAAGTCCGTCGTTTGAATCGAAAACAAATTCTCTTTCAAATTATAGTACTTGTATAATGTTGTTTAATCGTATACTATCAATTTTTCTATAGACTCCGAATTGGGCCTTTTCTAAATTAAAATAAAGATATAACCTTCTAAGTTGCAGCCCAATCCTAGCAAAATTTAAGCTCTGACCAAGAGACTCTCCTAAGATGTATATATGCTCGGACGTGATGTAACAGAGATTACCCTTTATAACATCTCATAAAAGTTTCCGGATTATTCACTGGTTGCCATGGGAAACTCTTAAAATTGATATAAAAACAAACGACTTCCCTTTCTTGTATTAAACAATGAAAAATAACTATTTAATGCTTTCCGCCTACCTTCTTCTCAGTGAGCTTCTCACAGCGTCGCTGCTTACAAATCTGATGACTCTTATCATTACGACATGGTGCACATTCGCCGCAATTATCTTACGCTGACAGCCGATGCATTCGCCGCAGCGTTTCCGTTTTTTTCTTTCGACTGAAAGACAGAAGTCCTAAACTTAGGTGTAAAGCAAACAAAAGTTCCAGTATTGAATGTTCGCAAGCGAACAATATTCATACCTGTTTCTCGCTGTTGGTGTCGTTGCTATCGCCCATGCCCTAATGCACTCATTGGACTCTTGAAATTAGCTGTACTCGAAACCGCATCTACTTGTCCGGGATTGCTAGGATCCACATCCATAGCCACTTGCTTCGGATTCAGCACTGGATTCCAGCGAATTCGCACGATTTTTCCGTCGTTCTTTCTTACGCGCATCCACCCGTGCAATCGGTGAATTCATAACTTTTTTCCACTTTCATTCGTGTGGTCGTCGTAGGTGTATGCGGTTGTGTTGTATGCGGTGTGTGCGGTCCACCTGCGCCCATACCTGTACCGCTGGAGCTAGCAGAATGCGCTTGAGAATGTGGCGTAATGATAGGCGGAGGCACCGTTTGATGTGTCCATCATGGTGACACCACCAACACTACCATCTACATACGAAGGCGTGTTTGGTGTATGCATACCCATTGGTGTGACATTGGTATTAGCTGTATTATGGTTGGGCCGGAACCTAGTGTGAGACCGGCGGTACCATCATTGAGATCAATGTTTCTGTAGCTTCCTTCTTGACGCCTAAACTCGCACCAAGTCCACCTAATCCACCACCTACACTTCCTAGTGTATGTTGTTGTGTGCTTGAAATTGTGCCAATAGCACTAGGTGGTAGCGGTGGGGGTGTGGCATAGGTAGGTGTAATCGACGGATACAAAGGCAAATGATGGCGTCCATCGTCATAAACGCTCATACCCGCGCTATTAGTGGGTACAATAGGTCCATAGTTGGCGTTACTGCGATGATGATATCCATGTCCACCCAAATGATGAAAAGCATTTGGCGGTACAGGTGCTGTTGGTGGTGCTACAGCAAGTGGTTGTGCAAACGATGAAGCGCTTGAGGGCGGTGTTATGCTAGCTTGCAAGCTATTTAATTGGGCTAGCGGTGAACCAACACTTACCATACCCGGTGAGCTGACCGAAATGCTGGCCGGTGACATAGCGACCGTTTGTAATGAGGACATCGATGGTGGCAAGACTGCTGTAGGCATTGATGTAATGCCATCCGGCATGAGCGGATCATTGTAGCCATGAATTGACTTTGAAACGAAGGCACTTGGAAAAGGGTTCGAAACCGCTGATGCCACCAAGATTGCTATTGCCTGTAAGACTTCCACCAATGCCATTTCCGCTACCATTGCCAATGCCGGTACCCTTCAATGTATTGCTTGGATTATGTGTATGATGGTCCTTGGTCTCCATTTCCCAAGGACGAGTATAGTTATTGTTGCTATTTGTATTTGTAGTTGCGTTATTGTTGCTATTATTACTGTTGTTGCTGCCGCTGCCAGCGTTAGTGTTGCCGTTCGACTGTGAACTTAGAGGCGAGTGCTGCTGTTGTTGCTGCTGCTGCTCTTGTTGTTCTTCTTCATTATTGCTATTACTGTTGTTGTTGTTGCTGTGATTTCTTCTGCTGGCGGTGGCATTGCTGGTTGTGGTAGTGGCGGATTGTTGCTGCTGTAAATGCTGTTGAGTATTGGGACGAGTAGACGCAGACTGAGTAGTTGGCTGTTGTTGTTGTGGTTGGCTTGATTGTAACTGTTGCTGTCGTGCATAATATTCCCAATGTTGTTGTTGTTCAGCAACAAATTGTTGTTGTTGCTGTTGTTGCGCTTGCGCCTGCTGCTGTTGCTGCGTATAGTGATGATGATATAAGTATTGTTGTTGTTGCACTTGCTGTTGTTTGGTATTGTTGGTGTGGTAAATATGCGTGTGCTGCTACGTAATGTTGTGGCAGTCCGTGACTTAGTTGACCCAACTGTGTAGCCGATAACGCAGCAGCTGCTGTCGGTGTATTTGTTGCTGTTTGTGTTGCTGCTGGACGTGTCTAATGTGCCGCCGCTGGTCTGCGCAATTATTGAAGAAGCCATTTAAGCTCACCTAGCGGCATGGCGAGAGCCGTATTTGCTGCGTTAGGCGGCGGCTGCTGTATGAGAGATAAGAACGGGGGTAGCCAGCTGCGGCGAATTTAAACGATCAAGCGCGCAAAAGTTTGGACGTATTTTGCCGTTACGACTCAAACGAGTGAAAGTAGTAATTACGCGAGCGATTACGTACCAACGAATTTAATTTTTAACCGTTGCGGGCTTAGAGCTTTCGCACTTTCAGCCTTCATGTGCCACAATCGGTGTGTTTATAGATTTTTGCACGCTAATCACCAAAGCTTTCGCTTTTTTGCATTTGAAGCTTTTGAATTTCACTTGATACTTCACGAGTGTCGAATTATAAGGTCTATGTTAATTCGAATTTATATTTATTTTACTAAACTTTTGCTTTAAAATTCAAGTTAGATATAATTTTTTTTAAATTAAGTTATTTTTAAAGTCGTTTTTTTTATTTACTTAACCTTTACATTTTCGAGTTTCACACTCACAGCTTTCAAGCTTTAAAATTTAAATTCAAAGCTTTCGTTTATATTTCGTATCTTTGTTTATTATAAAAAGCAACTTTTTCGCAAAAACTACTTCAGTTTTCATTTTTCACACTTATAGCTTTTAAGTTGAGTAAATAACTTTTTTGTTTTAAAATTTGAGCTTTTCTCTTCCAGCTTTATGCTTTCAGGCTATCGGACTTAAGTGAGCAGCTTTCTTTGTTTTTAAAAAATTTTTTCGTTTTTTTATTAATTTTTTTTGTGCTTTGTGTTTTCATTTTGTAAATTTTTCGCAAAACTTTTTCTTTAGTGAATATGGTTTGTAATTGCATAGGGAAATTTTTTGTTTGTGTTTTGAATTTGTTTTTGCTATTCGCTTTTGTACACTTGAAATTTCATTTTGAGGTAGTTTATCCTTTTTATGTAATAAAATTTCTTAATATTTGTGTTCTGAATACTTTTTTTGAGGATAAAAATTCGTTTTTGAACTTTGCTGCAGTTTTATTTTATTTTTATAATTTTTTTTTCTAAAGAATTTGAACTTTAACTCACTGGTTGGGCTTACGTTTGTGGGTGTTTGTTTATATTGGCCTGTTTTTATTTCAACTATTTTGTTTTTTCTTTAAATTTTAAGATTTTATTTGTATTTTTTTATTTTGTAGCACTCACATTGCATATGATTTTTTTTCGAACTCATGCGAAAAGAAAATTTTTTATTGTATAATTTTTATTTACTGCATAAAATTTTTAAACTTTTTGACATTGTTTTGATGTTGTATTATTAATTTTTACAACTTGTTTTCGTTATTGAATAAATGTGCTTATATTTGTATTGATATTTCCACTATATTGATATAATGATATATTTGTTTGTATGTATATTGTTGTTGTTTACATTTTTTTAGGTGCGAAAATTCGAAATTTGTTATTTTGTAATTGTATGTATAATGCAATTTACGCAGTTATTTTCGCCCGCTTTTGTACTTTGAAGATTTGTAAGATATTTTTTATATATTGTTTTAAGATTATTGATTTATTTATATTTTGTGTTTGCACAATTTTTTAGTTATTTAACTAAAAAATTTAATTGAATTGTTTTGTATGCTGGTATATTTGTATTAATATTTTATAATATTTTTATTAAAGTTGGAATATGCTTATTTAAAAACTGCTATTGCTATTTAAAATTTGTATTGTTATTTGTAGATATTTGTATTTGTGTAATGCTTACAAGTTTGCTATTTGCGCCTGCTTCCCTAATTTTTGTTTTTATTTCACAACAAAATTTTGATTTTTTTTTAACTTTTTTCACTTGTGATGTTTTGACGTTTTTAAAAAAACTTGTATTTTTTATTTCTGACGTTAAAACTAGGTTAATTTAGCTCTTTAGTTATTATTTGGTTATTTCTCAGACTTTTCAAAATTTTGTAAATTTGTTTTCGTTAAATTTTACTATTAACAAATTGTTGCTTTTATTATTATTTATAATAATCTTGTAAATTACTACATAAGTATGCATTAATTTTTTGTTTAATATTTTAATTAAAATTTTTGTTTAAATTTTTTCTATTGCGTTGCGAAATTTGTTGTGTGACTTTGTACTTTTTGGTTAGATTTGCTTGTCGTTTTGCAGCTTTCTTTGCTCTGGTGAGATTATTAAAAATATTTGTAAAATTCAACTGGTTTCGAAAATTTGTTTGCTATTTTGCTAAGATTTGTTGTTTCTATGATTCTATGTTTACTGCTAATGGATTTAATTCTTATAACTATGCCATATATTGTAGTTATTTCTGATTTTGTTTTTTTTTGTTTTTATTGTTTTTAGTTGTAATTGCTTAAAATTGTTCTAAAAAATGTTTTTTGTCTCCAACTGGTTTGTTTGTTTTGCTTTTAATTGCTGTTAATACATTAAACTATGTTCTACTTATCATTTATTTTTTAACAATTTTATAATTGTTAAATTTATATTCTGATTATGCTATTTTTACTTATTCGTGTTTATAAAGTATAATTAGTTTTATAATATTTGTGTATTTTGTTTAAGTTGTTTTGTTATATTTGGTTGAACTTATGGTATTTTTTTGCTTCCGTTAGAATTTGAATAAATAATAATAAACGTTTAAATGACTAAAGTGGTTTTGGTTGCTTTTGATTGTTTTCTCGAACTGTTAAATTAGGGCATTTGTAGGCATTTTCATCGACGCTCTGATTCTGCAATTAAAATAGAAATAAAATTGTGATTAGTTTTAGGGTTGTTTAATAATGTGTACAAGCATTTCTTTGAAACAATGTTTAAAACAGTTACTTTAAATCCGCTTCTTTTGATGCTTCTTAAACAACTTTTACTCCTTATGTGGTAAATCTTTTAAATAACCAAATACCATTAAAACTCTATACTATACGATTAGCTATTTATACTATATATACTATATACTATACGAGCAGCTTTAGCTATCGGTATAAGAAAAGCGCTCGATACTGCATCAAATGTAAAACTTTAGTATTAATTTAAAGAATCTTTCTAAACCAAAAGCAATTTCACTGAAGTACTGATTCTTAAAATAACGACACCTAGTTAGTGCTAGTTCTCATTGCCCAATACTTTCTAATACATATTATTATTTCGAACTATGTATTCTGCCATCATCACAATTTCAATCCGTATACAACCCGATTGTCAGCAGCAAGAATAGAAAAAAAGGAAATTTAGTTGAAATTAATGTAAATATTAATCGAAGCAGGTTGATGGCACTATATCATAGAGATACACTAAATAACGAGCCCTAACAGCATCTTTAGTGTAACAAAGAAAACCAAAGTTTTAAAGGAGAAGGTTTTCTAAGGGAGAACTTTGTACCATGTGACCAAGAGTAAAATTCCAAGAAAAAAGTTGGAATTATCTCACTATGACGTGGCATTTTACTTAAACACCTTCACCTCCGAGAAGCTACAAGCTTGAAACTTGGAATATAGTTCAGAACCAAGCAAGGACCAAGATATTCAAAAAAATTCGTAATTGTGCTCCGTTTAGGCTCATATTTGGAACACATATTACATACATAACTAGCAAGCGACATATGAAAAAAATCGCCCCCAGGTGGCGCACGGATCGAGATTTAAAAAAAAATTTTATTTGTGGTCCGCTTTGGCTCATATTTGGAACACATATTACATACAGGAATAGTAATCGCTTTGTGAAAAAAAACTTCCGCTAGGTGTCGCAAGGATCGAGCTATTAAAAAACCGTATTTGTGGTCCGTTTGACTCATATTTGGAACACATATTACATACAGAAATAGAAGTCGCCTTATGAAAAAACACTCCCGCTAGGTTCGGCAAGGATCGAGATAATAAAAATACTCGTATTTGTGGCCCGATTTGGCTCATATTTGGATCAAATACTACATACAGTACGGTAGAGGTGACATCAAAATACCTTGGAGTTCAAGGAGGGACAAGCACACGTGGCGCTGAGTCGAGGAAAGTCTTTTGAAGGATTATGTATTGAGGACTTAGATTGTAAAAAATTGTCCTTGTAATAATGAGTCACTAAAAGAACTAAATAGAATGAGAAATAATAGGTCAATTAAATAAAGACTAAAGACTTGAAAATATAATAAATAAATACAATTTTTTAATTAAACGGTTTTATTGTAAATAATACTTAGTTAGGTTCAAGGTACTAGTCATCACACTCCTCATCAATCTAGGGCGTTGATTAGACAATTAAATAAAAACGTTGGACGTGTCAAGTTTCTATTGATAGTCATAAGTAAGACCAATTGAACCTTAATCAGGTTATGCTACGCCTCACATTTTTAGAAATTTCACGCGCTCAATGCTCAATGATAAAACTGAGTTTAGAACAAAAGACTGGTTAAAAAGCATAACGGTATTTTGGATCGCTCTTAGGCGTACTATCGTATCACGATAAGAAAACGTAATGAACTCCCCAAGATATAGTTTTTGTGCAGTTTTATTCATTGGATCCAAATTTAAATTTTACAAATTTATTTTTTTCTGTGGTACTTCGTGTTTTGAGCTGCACCTAGAATTTGGCATAATATCTACTACTAACTTGGTGGTTACTTTTGCCTCTATCATTTTATGACCTTTAAAAAACAGGTCAATAAAACCGACAACGAATACACACAACAGTCAAGAGCAGTGAAATAACTTCTGAAAATACAAAAAAGCATGTGAAAATGCAATGGTAGGCGCTCTGGCAAAAGCGACAAAAAAACTATAAAACAAAAACAAAACAACACTTAGTAAAGCGTAGCGCGCAAAAAAACGTTGTACACCTGTGCTCTTATTTAAAGACGTGCAACATTCGAAAGGAAGTAACAACTCTAACAAAACGTCACATAAATACGCTCGCAAGTAAACATCTGCGTATGTATGTAGGCATTTGCGTGTGTAAGTATTTGTTTGCAGTGAGTTTTTTTTTATCATTTTAACATTTTTTTGGTATACAAAGGAAGGTATGAATGTATTTAGGTACCTCTTAGCATTCGCAGGCAATTTCAACGCGCCAATGAGTCCAACAACAAATCGTGTTACCGTAAAACGATGACATATCCTGTTGCCGTCTTTTAGCCTGAAATACCTTTAGCAATACGTACAACTAATGCTGAGGTGATTCATGTAAAAACAGCAGGGCAAATTGTAATTATGTGTTGAATTTTTCGCATACATAGTTTTTTAAATTCTTCAATAAGTAAAATATGTACGGGGAATGGAGAAATTGTGCAAAAGGAAACAAACAAAACAAGAATTTTGCATTAAATGTGCGCTATGTCCAGGCTGTGATAAAGAATTGCTATTTCAAACAGACAGTTTGGAAATTGTTATAAGACTGAACAGAAAATTACGGACGGTTGGCGCAAGGGTGCTCAAATGGCGGACGAGGCGATACATGTGTACACAGATGGTTCCAAAGTAATGGAAGGAGTAGGGTCTGCGGTATACTGTGCTGATCCGGAAATAAACAGATCCGCAGGCTGCCGGATTAATGTAGCGTTTTCCAAGCGGAAATAGTAGCCGCAACCAAAGCAGTAGCAACCCTGGAAGAAAATAGCCCCAGCTGCAATCATGCTAACTTTTATATTGCCAGTCAAACAGCAATTAAGGCAACAATCTTGCATAAAACGGCATCTAAATGCGTGCTAGAGTGCAAGCAGTCCCTGGAGAAAAGCGGGACAGGGAGAAGCATACATCTATATTGGTTCCCAGGGCATATAGGAATAGATGGGAATGAAAAAGCGGATGAACTAGCTAAAAAGGGCGCATCCCTTGACGCTTGCTCCGTAAACGTCCCAATGAGACTGGGCGAGATGTGCACATAATCGACCAAGCAGGAAAGGCGTGGGTTCACGCGCGGGGCTGTAAAGTGTCGAAGTTTATATGTAGGTCTTACAACCTTAGACTAACAAAGTTGTTTCTATCATTAAAAAGAGAGGACTGTAGACGCATGATGGGTATTCTTACTGGACACTGCCTTCTGGCGTCACATGCCTTTAAATTAGGCTTGGTCAATGATAGCAGATGTAGGAAGTGCGGGCTGGAGGAGGAAACGATCGAGCACGTTCTGTGCTCGTGCCCTGCGCTTGCCAGGCTAAGACTACAGCTATTAGGAGTGATACAGCTGTCAGATTTAGAAGCAGCATGTGGCTTAAGTCCTAGGAAGCTTCTAGAATTTGCCAAGAGGACGGAGTTATTTTATAACATAGGTCCTGGTTTTTGATGGAGGTTTTCAGTTTGGTTGTTAAAACAAACTTCTGGTAACACTACGGACTTATTCAGTCTATGTGAGGTCGTCATGGACCGGCCAGTTCAACCTAACCTAACAGAAAATTAACGTATATTGGCGCATTTTTATAAAACTCATGTTTTGTAGTTTAGTGTTTCGAAGTCTGTACATATGTCAAGTCTTCTGTTAAGACTATCATAGGTTAGGTTAAGTTGAGCTGTACGGTCCATGAGAGCCTCACATAAACTGAATGAGTCCTTAGTGTTAGCTGAAGTTTGTTTAACAACGAAATTGAAAGCCACTATCAAAAACCAGGACCTATGTTATAAAATAGCTCTGTTCTCTTGGCAAATACTAGAAGCTTCCTAATACCTAAGCCACTTGGTGCTTCTAGATCTGACAGCTATATCACTCGTAATATCTGAAATCTTAGCCTGCCAAGCGCAGGGCACGAGCACAAACGTGCTCTATGGTAATATGCTGTTAAAATATTATAGAGAGAGTTCGAATGATAGGGGTACTAGGCCTGAGCGAATAAACAAAACCCACCGATATTTGTACCATTAGTTGTTGAACATATTGGGAATTGCTATATGAGTATGATATAGTAGTAAATTTACAGAACAGGATCACGCCTTACACAAAGAATTAAAAGTGGCTGCCCTATAAACTTCACATCTTGACTTCTTTTTACATATATTAAAACAAATTTATTATTTGTTTTTAATTAATTCATTTATTGAAAATTCAAGAAATACTCGCGTATACATTAAGTAAAGGTTACTCCGATATTCGCTTTAGTATGGGTTTGCCTGGTAGAAAATGCCGTGCAGTTCATATAACAATTGCTTTTTGTATTAAAAATTAAATTGTACTTAATGTTTCGAATTGTTTCAATATTAACCTAAAAACTCATATTTATTGCAGATCAGAGCAGAAGCTTTTTGGTATTTTTTTGTATCATCGCGTTCAGGAAAGTTGCAACAAATTCCTTCTTCTTTGAGTAATTTTGATTTTGTTTGGAAGCTAACAGTAACATTTGTATACTCAGCTGAGCAAAGCTCACAGGGTATATTAATTCTACCCGCATAGCGATAGCTTGTAACGGCGTAACCAAATAAGAAAAATTAATTTATTCAGCGATTCCCGGCCGTGCGCCTGGCTGTGATCACGACAAATTGAGTTAATTTTGTGATACCTTGTTGAAATTTAATTTGTGGATTCTTTGGCATTCATCAGTCATTTTTATTTAAAATGGGTGAAATCGGACAATAGGTTAGGTAGGTAGGGCCGTTGTGATACCACAAAAAGTCGCCCTAACCCATAAACTTTGAACCATTGATGTCACACTTCACAACCTGGCGAAGGCTATTTAGAACTAAAGCTCCCAGACAGCGCTATCAGGCGCCACTAAACGCCGGGTAGTTGCAGATGGGGCTATTCATCGTTTTCTTCTCTTATTTGTTCTTACAACTCCTACAGCAACGACGATAGGGCGCTCTAAGCCTTTTTGCATACCTTCCAATAAAGCATTACTTTATTATACACCCACAAGAGTGCACATTTGATTTATACTTACCTAGGGTGTAAACGTGACGGGATCTCTTAAGATCTTATTTTGGTTAAGTTCGCCGACAGCCTGAGGTTCGCAGCCATATATCGTTGGCTTGACGGTGGATGTACTATTTTAGCATTAGGTTACGTGTGGCAAAGGTTATACTTAAGCGTTCTTTATCGGGAAGTATCTGCTTGGTCATGCCCTGCCCTGCCTAACAGGTTCATCTTCAATACATTTTCCTTACTTCTATATTGCTACTCCAGGCTGGGTATCTCTTTACTTCGTTTATATTAGTTACGTTTGATCCGAAAATTTCCATACAAAACTGGGGATTCTTTCAATCCGTTTTTTAATAAGTTCCCGGAAAGCTTGAGTTTTGAAACTTGGAGCACACTTCGGAACCCGGTGACAATTTAAAGTGAGGGGAAAAGAACTTTGCTAGGTGGTCCAGCGATCTGTAGTGTATTTATTGCCCTCCACCATAATATTTTTATTAATCATAAAAGTTTTTAAGTGGTTATGTTGAAATTTTAATATCAAAGATCAACCAGATTATGTTTTTTCGTTTTACCAGGGGCCGAAACTGTTATTCCTTTTATAATATAATTCCTTGCAAAACTATTAATTTTGGACTTTTAATATATTTGGATCAAGATACAAATTATTTTCAAATTTTTATTTTTTGAGTCCGATAGAACTAGTTAATCTCGGACTTTTAAAAATAAAAGTCCGGAAATAAAAGTTAAATTCGGACTTTTATTTTTTAAGGCCAAAATAAAAGTCCCGCTTGATAACAAAGAAGGGGCTTATCCGAATTAAAAAAATTATTTGTTTCGGATAAGGTGCCTAAAATACCTTTCCTCAAAGCCATTTATAGTAAAGATAGATTCAATATTTGGAAGAAACATTAGATATTAAAGCTTCAGCTGATGTCATAATTTCTCATAAACTTGCAGGAAAAGAAATCAAATCTGTTAGTACAGAAATAGGAATTTTGCCATAATTAATTTCAAAAAGTTATTTAGCAAAAGCTGCTGTTGAAGAGTCTCCGCCAAATTGGTTTGGTCTAAAACTTGCAGCGACTGTTTATAAGCCAAGGTGCACACATCGCACCCGCTAACTTTGGCCTGACCGTTGCTTATCGGTGTATCATATGTTTACAGACATTTGTACGTCCACCACACAAAGGGTATCCGCGGTATATGAGAAAGCAACTGTCATAATGATTTCTCTTTTTGCTCTTACATCAATTAATATCAAATTAAACAGAAATGTTTTTTTTTCGGTTTCTCTAGGCATATCCAAAAAGACCAACCCTGAAGATAACATAAAATAATACTAAAGGAATAACAGCCAAACCCAACTCTGCAATGAAACTTTAGGTGTTGAAATAACCTAAGTTTTTAAGGCAGCCATAGTTCTGAAAGTCCCATTTGTCTTGTCAATTCCATATATTACTGGTGCTGTTAGAACTTAACATCATACAGCTCCTTACCAATTTTCATTATTCCATTTGTATGGGAGGTGCCACGCCCCTTCTTACTCACCCCTATTTTGTTAGTGGTGTTAGAGATTGATCCAATTTAACTCTATTGGATTTCAATGTTCTTGGAATACTTTCAGAGTTATGCTGTATCAAACATGCCATTTGTATGGTAGGTGCCACCCCCTTTTTTATATTGAAATGTTTAGCCTATGACCATCTTTGGAAGGTTTCTAGTGCGTGATTCAACTTAGGGCGCAACCCGATTTATACCTACATACATTCATAATTGTATTTTTATATATATAGATAGAAGATGTGGATAGACTGAAGTTAACAAGAAAATTTAACGGCGGAAGATTACTAAATATCCAAAAGGAATAACAGCCAAACAACTCTGTAGTCAAACTTTAGCTGTTATAATAACCTTAGTTTTGTACGGCAGCCATAGTTCTGGAAAATCCCATCTTAAGAAGATGCCACGCCCTCTTTTCCACAATTCCACATTTTACTGGCGTTGTTAGGACTTAACCTCATAAAGCTCCTTAAAAATTTGCACTATCCTACCATTACTACATCCAGAGATATGCAGTATGATAAATTCCATTTATATTGAAAGTGCCACGCCCCCTTCTCCCCCACCCCACATATTCTTGGGGGTGTTAGGGATTGACCTCATATAACTCCTTACTGAATTTAAATGTTCTAGAATGAATACCTTCAGAGTTATATAGTACCAAATATTTATTTTGCATGGGAGGTGCCACGCCCCTTTTCTATATTATTTTGAGCCTATGACCATCCTTGGAAGGTTTCTAGTGGCTTGTGAAAATTTGGTTGTGATCGGTCGATCCGTTTAGGACGCAACTCGATCTATACCTACATACATACATAATGTGAATTTTATATATATATAGATAACAGCTTTTTGCTTGCACGTGAGCAAACATTGTGAATATGATAGTCGACAAAAAGTGATTTTAAGTGTAATAATAAAAAATGTAATAGATTACGTAATACCTAACTTTATGCTTAATAATAGACGAAATCTTTTGCAAAACGTTCTGCAAGGTAATGCTGTCACTCCAGTGAAAATTCCTCATAAAATCTCAAGTCTTATTGATCTGCGTACACTTACCCAGCACAATTTTACAACACAAGGCGACTGCTAATGACCTAAGCACTACTTAATTTCACGAAAATTTATTAAGTGTCACCATATTTTTTTGTTCAAAATAAATTAGCTTAACTCTCTTGTATCCCATAATTTGATTGATTTTACTTACATATAAACTCATTATTTGGATTTGCCTTACATGAACTTCAATACCGGTCTATGTGTTCTTTTGCAACTCGGTTACAAAAGAATGTGATGTACTTATAAACAAATATGTATAGGTGAGTGTCATACACAAATTTTCCTACAACATAAATCAATTCCTGTGTACATTTTATATAAAAAATGTTTGTATATGTAAAACTAGTGATCCACATTTGTTGACTTTCTACTTCAGCCCGCTTTGTGTTATCTTATCAGCGCTGAACGAATGCCCGTAGATATTTTAAGCTTCGTTTAAATCAACTACTTCGCTTTTCAATTTAGCAAAGTCAAAAGAAACCTTGCGGCAAACAATAATGTTAGCATTGTTGTATAATTTCCATTAAAATCAATTTTTTCGCTTTACGCTTTAGGAATTTCAGAGATATTGCCGTAAAGACAAAAGATAGGTGTAATAGTATCCCATTTTTTAATTGAAATGCTAAGAATATTTACTTTAAAATTTATTGTAACGATTTTTCATGCAAATCCTCATTATTGCCCTTTTTTGCTAAGTTCGTATCACCTAAACTGTTGAATAAATAACTATCACTCAATATCGAATAATGGGAAAAATGGCCTTTATTAAAAGTACTTCCACAATAACCCTCAAACTTTGCAAAACGAATAGCTTTGCTTATACTATAGCTTGCTTAATACTAAACTGAAATTAAACTTTTTTTTTTGTTTTCAAAATAATACTGCTATTGCTCGCCAGATAGCGTCCTTAGTCGAAACTCCTTGACAACTAAATCAAACTGTAATTCCAGCGCCATCTACAATTGCCGCCTTTTATACCTTTGATTTCAACCTTCGCATCTTCTAGGCCTTCCAAATCTCCTTTTCCGTAGCTCTCAAAATCTCAGCTGTAACTAACAAATGCACAATTTTATAGTTGTTCTCATTGCATACTTATAGGATATCTCAGATATATGCATGTGTTTTGGTGCTTGACTCTCCCTGCTCTTATAACCTACTGGTACATATGTGTAGACCAATTATTGTTTCGTTTTTGTTAGATACTTGATTGAATTATTGATTTTAATTCGCGTCACTGCTTAGCATCGTCTTAGAGATAGCAGCACCCCTTAGGTTTGGTATTTCGTAACAATTTAAAGAAGACGAGTGGTATACACATTTTTCTTTAAATATATTCATAATGTCTTAATAGTCTTCATTTGCCCTTAATAAGTGATATCGGACGTCCTTTTATGACTTAGCTTACATCAGGTTCTGACACGGGCTCCGCACATACGAAATTCTACATACAATTTGTCGCTGCGTATTCTCCCCTTCTACCTTTACCTCACCTCTATCTCTCTTCTCCCTTCTCATCGTGGGCGTTGGGGCAGCGCACTGCCTTTAAGTGGGCCAATGAAGCCAGGATACTCCTGTACATGTATCCACATCCCTTGAGGCCGCTATTAGGTGATTTAATCGCCACTGCTTCGCATGCGCATTTGTCTGCAGTCTCTTTCCGCATGCATCAATCGCGTCACCATTGGAAACGCCAATAGGCCTACATGTTGCATCTGCAAGTCTGAGGAACTCAATTCCTCATGAAAGGCTTTCTCCGATTCGTTGGCATGGTGTGGACAGAAAGGATCCTTCTCTATCCTACGCTTATATAATTACTCCTTGAAATTGCCATGCCCACTTTATATCTGTTTCAGGTGATAGTTTCGTATACGTTGCTTCCTTTCAACCCATTCCCCTACATTCCGAGCTACGTGAAGGTGCAGCGCCCCTTTCTTCGATCGTGCTTGCCACCTTGATATTTCTCGGTACCTTAAGATTTTCTTGGTAACATTTCAAATGGTCGCTTGATTTCAGTGTCACACAGGTCGGTCATTTCACTTGACGTCAAATCTACTGGGATTTTCAGGGATAATACAAGGATCGCGTTGTACTGACACTGCTATTTGTAATACGGTAGGCTGCTAGTATGTATTTTTGGTAGATCATTTTAGATCCGTGCCACACTGGTAGATAGGTAGGTAGGTGAAATGGCTGCGAATCTGGTCGCCCAAGTAGCCACACTGGTAGTGAGTATAATATTATCGAGCCAGTTATGTTGGATAATAGCTGGCGGACAGCTTTGTCTGGGCCACTAGTGTTTGATAATGAGAGCTGCACTAACTCTGGAAACTTTCTCCTCCCCTGCCCTAAAGTGTTCTTTAAAAAGTTTGTTTTGAGTCAATGTTTACTGCTTAATATTTATATAGAGTTTTGAATTTATTAAATAATCTCATATGGTTAGGACTAACACATCCTCAGTCCACTTTAAAGCTCAAAAAACAACTTATGCTAGCCATTTCCTGCCTCGTACTCATTAGCCATTCCTTTATACTTCCTACGTGTCATTATATAATGCTTGGAGCAGATTCAGCTCCCGGAAGGTTGACACCGTCGTACATCGTTGGCCCTAAAACAGATCCCTGAGAAACGTTGCTGGCGATGTTGTGCTATTCTGTACAGGTAGAAAATGCCCCAAAATTAGGTAGTTCTCTAATTATCTGCATCCAGTTGGCGATCTTAAAAGCAATTTCCAAAGTAATCAGTGCACAGAGTTTCCTTTTACTTTATCCTCCGGTTATGGCTTTACGGGCTATATTGACAACTGTTTGTATTGCATCTATAGTGGAACTTGATTTTCGACACCCAAACGACTATTCACAAGCCCCCGGTACTTTTCAGGGTCTGCTAGACTAATAATACGCTCAAGAATCTTTGCTATCGAACATATCGGCTGGTCGACATCTTACCTGGTTTCAGCAAAAAAAACAGTCTTTGAAGATTCCATGAACGGGGTAGGCGCTTTATCGCTTGTTAAAGATCTATACTTTGAACTTTCGGCTTAATTACAGCTAACTCTGTTTACTGCATCCAGCATATCCTACACTGTGATTTCTATACCTTCCAGCGCCTGCTTTGAAAGTTCCAGTGATCTTGTGTCTGAGAAAGAATTTTCAGCGAGTCTTCTCCTTAATATCGGAAGGTTGCTCTGATTTCTGTCACACAATTTAAGGCATCACTCTTCTGAAAGCCGATATCCGGGAACCAAGATTGACAATTATCCTCTACCCTAAACTCCTTCGCTACTTCTAGTTCCAAGTCTTAGAATACTACTACAATTATGACGATGTTCAACACTTCTAGTGATCCTTTTTCTAAGTGTATACAAAAAATAACAGCTGAATAGATAAGGATGAAGGGCGGACACGTAACACATATATAAATCAAATCAGAATTGAAATTAAAAGCTTAGTAGAGAGGGTACGGAGTTGAGCATTTTATCGCGATCCGTCAATCAACTTTCTTGCTCACTTGCCCTGAAGGTTCCATACTTTGGTTTCGGGCTCCGGATGCACATGGCTTTCAAAGTGGGTAACAACAAACCTTAGACAGGGTTCAGAGAGCAGCTGGATGTGACGGAAAATGAGTCATATTCCATTCCATTCATTTTTTGTTATTTTATTGCTACCGCATACCATAGCTGACTAGAAATTAGTGCAGTATGTCCCGATACCGTTCACCCTTCACTAGATTTTACCCGATTATACATCGTCCATATGTTTCACAGCAAAAACTTGGCCACATGCATGCAAAACAAATAAACATTTGGAACAATGAACGCGATTGAATAGGAATTTTAAAAGCACAAAAAGTATAAAGCTGCAATGCCAAAGCGTCAGGAGTAGTCCAGCAACAGCGACCACCACATTCAGGGCAATGACTATTCTAGCAACGGCCATGGTAACGGTCTCAGCAAGAATATGTGAAGGGTTTTCTGCATAGCAGAACATTTGTTTGAAACAAAAACAAAAAAAACACAGCGCATTAAAACGATATGAGCCGTGTGGGATACATGACAAGAAGGGAGTTGGTAGAGTAAATAAAAAAGCAGGTATATAGTAGCAAACCAGCGAGTAAACGAAGCGAATATGGCATGGATGGTAGTTATGCCGTGAGGGGAAAGCCTCTGGCAGCTGGAAAAATAGGTGACTACGAACTTGCAAATAATTATGCGGACAATGCTATGTGAGGGTGACTAAGGGGAGAGAGTGTAAGGAAAGAGAATTTACACCACGTGAAAAAAAGCGCATCGTTGAACGCGGCTGTGGTACAATGTACAGGCGCTTGCGCTATAAAGGTGATAAATTCCGCTGCACTTGTACGGCAAAAATACTACAAATTTGTTCGCGTGTATGCATATTAGAGTGATTGCCCGAAGAGAGGTTTGAAAGGCATGATTGCTGGAAAGTGCGAGCCATAAATGAGCTTTGCTCGAAAGGGAGCGGGTTCCTCCCCAATCCTTTCTGGTTTATTTATAAATTTCTGATGATAATCTTGTCGATAGTGCCCACCTATGCGGCTGAAGCGGTTTAGGGGCTTGCTTCTACGCCATTCCGCCCAATAAGAGGATGGCGAAATGTCGATGACCAAAAACTACAACAACCCTAATCCAGGGTATTATGCGTAACTTGCTTATTGGATTTTTGCAGCGATGGGATACATTCAGCTGTATTCCAACGAGGCTACCCGATACCGGCCGTCTCAGGAAGTAAAAATGGCTTTACCGCAGCAAAGGCCGCTGCTGTGGCGGACGGTTTTCTTTCTCATATTTAATTCAAGAACGCTGATCCCTCTTTGTCGAGCAGTTGGTCGTACGACTAAGATGAATAACGCAAGATAATAAGGAGACTTATAGAGGGAGAACCGAGTCACAGTCTATGGAAGACAAAAGCGGTACAACCGATGCATCAGACTTACGGAGCGAAAGTAGTAGAGCTTCACCTGCTCGTGATGGAACGAAAGGTGAAGCTAAACGGAAAATAGAGTGGAAAATAGTGTGA
Source organism: Eurosta solidaginis (assembly GCA_029619165.1). Lineage (NCBI taxonomy): Eukaryota > Metazoa > Arthropoda > Insecta > Diptera > Tephritidae > Eurosta > Eurosta solidaginis. The sequence goes on from JARSSU010009223.1 coordinate 22,252, forward strand.
AGCAGTGTCGTGCAGCACTCAGAATTGTCCAACGCTTGGGTCTAGTTGATCAATAGACTTGAAAACTAAGCGCTTGGCATGGACGGTAGAAGTAGATCGAATGCAGCTCAAGAGTTGTAGTGCGATAAACCCTCCGTACTGCAGAAGTCACGAGGAGGCAAAAGCTCTTTCAGCGGCAGAATAAAGAAATAACGTTGGTCTTAAGGCGAAAAGCCTATCTTGAATAGCAGAAACAAGTCCTAAGAGGTAACTCTAAGACTAGGGTTTATCGGAGGGCCCCAAAAGAGGTAACACCAACACCTCGAAAGATCCTGCGAGGATGAATGATGTTGCAAATCAGTCACTGACTGCAGCGATAATTGATAGTGGAAGGCCTTCACCTGTCAGGGCAGGCCTTATAAATTTCTCTCCTCTTTTAACTCTCAATCTTGTCTAAGACTTTCGCGTACATTTATTTCTATTTCAGATTTTTGCTAACTCTTCACACGCAGGTGCATGTATGGACACTCTTTTTGTTCAAGTGGTGGGTGAAGACGGTGGTGAAATACCCTGGCCAAAACAACGAGCTAGCCTGCCATGCAAGCACACCTGCTTGCCACCGTACCAGTCAGCCGCGTAACAGATGAAAACATGCAGGCGTGCGACAAACATTAGGAGCTTGCGACGGCAAGAGGAACTTGTTCCAAACCTCCAAAGGCAAGGCAACCACGATATGAAAAGTCAAAGTATGGATCCCATGGGTGATAAAATCGTAGTAACGCCACGCCTCTGCAGATTCAGAGTCCGAATATAAACACCATTCGAAGGTACTTACTCTATCTCGGCCTACGACCTGAGCGTATAGTCGGCACTACATCTTCCAAATAAACAAGAAGGCGAGGGATATGCTGTTTCTCCATAATACTTCCAATTTTCTCAAATATAATTGGAAAAGGCGTAGAATTAGCGGCAGCTCTGGTAGATTTCTTTCTAAAATATGAGCCTTCTGACCATTGTGCGTTTCGCAGCTCAGAATTCATGGCATATTTGGTGAGCGTACTACTACTTGGTTCACTTTCATTGTTGTCGTTATTATTGTTGCTTAAAGCATAACCGTTGGTCATGACATAACATATTGCATTTTTTTCGTTGCAAATAAACCGTACTCGCTTGAGTAGCCCGCAGAGAAAAAACGAAACGAAAAGTGAGTGAGAGTGCAGAGCAGGTTTATGGTGTTTTCAAGTGGAAAATAGTGGGGTGGTTTCAAACTAACTACACACCACACACTCAAATACAAATACAGATGAGTAAGTACGTTTGCATGTTCGACACGAGTGTAAGTAGTAGGTAAGTGGTTGTGCAGCGCTAACAGGAACCCTTACAAAAAGTTAACTTTGCACATTTGTGCCTGGGCACAGTAAAAACTACGGTTATGTTGCTATGCTGAAAACAACTATACGATGATGCAAGTCTGCAACGCAAAAACACTAGTACAAAGGCCCTCCTTCGACGCTAACTCTATTTGGTTTGTTATTTTACGATTTTATTTTTTGCAGCTTCAACACGCTTTCGCAGTTTACGCTTTTCTCTGGGATTACGTTTTGTCAGCGCATTTTAAATAGGGGAATCGAACGCACTGAAATGTAATGCCATTTTTCTAGACCAATCTACCTTTATTTTTGCGATTCTGCTTCCTTTCTACCTCTAACTTAGAGTATGTGCGCATATTCGTTACTCAAATGTTGTTGTTGCTGTGAGTTTTTGTATTGTGCACTTTTTACCTACACACTTTTACGCTTTAATAATTTAGGTGAAGGCAACCCACCTTGCACGTCCACTTAACTATGCATTCAAGCGTCCATACTCACGCATACATACGCAGTTATGTTTTATTATTTGTTCTATATAAATTCATGGTTTTGTGGCACATATCCATACATACATACATACGTACATACGTATGGATAAATGCATTAGCTTTGTTGTTTACCTATTTACTACCGATCTCTTCAATTAAAAGTTTAGAACAAATGGTTCTTAAATTGGGCGTGAACCTGTCAGAGGCATTTATGTAATTGCCAGTTGTAATCACATCCTTACTCATATCCATAATTCACATGGCTTATATGTATGTATGTGTTTTATTGTAAATTACAGCAAAATTAAATGAAATAGGGACTTTTTCAAATAAAATCATATTTATTTTCTTTCAATTGAGTTTCTATAAGTTTTTGTTGAATTGTAGGGAACGAATATAAAAACGCTTGTTTGGTCATAAATTTTAGCAACTCTAAATAGTATAAATAGAAAATTAAAGAAAAGTGTGTATGCTTGATAATTTGATCGAATACGTAGATTTGTACCTTAAAAGATTTTTAATTTTTTAAAAATGATGACTTGAGTGCTTAAAGATCGCAAGCTGAATAACTTTTCCGCGTAAGCAGCCAAATAGCAGAGTGGTCCCAGTTTTGGATGTGGGAAGAACTATGCTCACGGTATTGAGAATTTTCATCGGAGTGTTAACGATTTGTTATAAAAGGTTACCAATTTATTTTCTGAAATTTATAGATTTGCTATCGGAGTGTTACCTATTTTATATCGGCGGGTTATAGACAATTTATATATTTCGCTATCAAAAATTTATCGATTTGTTATCGAAAAGTTATCGATTTCTTATCGGATTGTTACCAATATATTAGAGTAATTTTTTTGACTTGTTAACGACATCTTATCGGTTTGTTATGAAACAGATACCGATAAAACATCAATAAAAAATCGATGGCACATGTGTGTAACCCATGTATTCCCAGCCGATAAGAAACCAACAAGAAGACAAGGTGATAACAAATCTCATATTAAAAAATTAACTTATCGGTATCGGTTTTTACCAATAAGATGCCCGACGAAGCTCGGGGTGGCCTCCGTAGTGGTTTAACTTGAACCCCTGGGCGAGCTTAGTTAACTAAAAAACATTGTAACACTTCAACCATCGTAGGAGTGTGGGTTCAAATCGCACTCCGGGAGAAAAAAAGCTTTGAAGAGATTTACAAGGTATAATTGAAACAGCTATCGCCTTGTCCGTCCTGATGTTACGTTGTTTAAATTTTTCCCAAATTATTAAATAAACAATAGAAACAGTAGTTTCCTAGACGTATACTTATTTGTTCACAAATCAAACTCACGAGCTTAAATTTGATTTAGGGTGGGTGCAAATCGAAAGGCAAGAAAGTAGCAACAAATTACACTGGATCACAAATTCCTTTTTTCAGCAACAGAGACGCCATTATGAAATTCTTATGTAAAATCACCCCCTGATTGCGAAAATCAAGGTTATTTTTAATTCTATTGTAACGTTGTTGAGATATTTACGAATAACGGTTTTTCCAAAAAACATAGGTCAACTTAATCATATATATCTCAAGAACGAATTGAGCAATTCTAAAAACGGTTTGGAGCTTTAGAAGGTAACAAAATTTGCTATAAACTTTGCATGACAACACTTTAAAAAATTCGTACTTTGCGAGGAAGGATCTCGAAACTTTTTATTTTTAGTTTTTTAGTTTTTTTGTCTCTCTAAGCCCTGTTTTACTACAAAAAAAAATAAGCTTTCTTCGACAAAATCGATGGACTAATACAAAAGTTATAGCATTCAAGTAAATATAGCCATTTTAATACTTAAGTACCCTACATGGTACATATGTGTTAGTATCGTATATCAGTTAGTTAGAAGGTAGATTTTCGAAGGGTTATTAGATACAACGACCACCGTGGTGTGTCGGTAGCGTCTCCGCTTACCACACCGGATGCCCTGGGTCAAACCCCGGGCAAAGCAACATCAAAAATGTGTAGAAATAAGGTTTTTCAATTAGAAGAAAATTTTTCTAAGCGGGGTCGCCTCTCGGCAGTGTTTGGCAAGCGCTCCGGGTCTATTTCTGCCATGAAAAGCTCTCAGTGAAAACTCATCTGCCTTGCAGATGTCGTTCGGGAGTCGGCATAAAATCATGTAGGTCCCCGTCCGGCCAATTTGTAGGAAAATCAAGAGGAGCACGACGCAAATTGGAAGAGTAAGCTCGGCCTTAGATCTCTTCGGAGGTTATCTCGCGCCTTACATGTATTTATTTTTTTTTATTAGATACAACTAACTGTTAGCGTCGTTTTCTCAAACCAGGTACATTTCAAGCAAGAGCATATTTTTAAGGCAGGTAGTGTTTTCGTTGTAGAACTAGGGAACCTTTTTGTCTAGGTGGGCTTGAATTTTTACTTGATCTAAGTTAAATAATAGTACATGCGCCTTGTTCCTTCATAATATCTGCAAGGCTCGCCGAATACTGTTCAGATTATATTGCAGTTTATAACCCGTCATTTACTTAAAATATAATATGTATAAAAGGGCGCGAGAGTTTGAGTGTACAAATGATCCAGATATATTCTGTTTCATCTGCGGTCAATTTATCGTTAAAAGGATGCGACATGTGTTTTATCTTTAAATTACATAAAGATGAAAAACCATGAAAAATCGAACACCGAATAAGCCGGAACAAAAAGGTGCGTTGTAAAAATTAGGAATTTGCTCCCTTTTAATGCATAGCTGACTAATTTCTGAAATTATCTATTTAGGCGACATATGAAATTTATTTACACCAATGAAGTGGAGGGAACCAACTGCCATTCAACGGACTGCTATATTTGTATTACAAAAGTACTGGAGTTGAAAGTCAAGAAAAGTAACCTATGCGAACGTATCTACAGTGTCATTACCAGAACTAAATTCAACGGAAGCTACATTGCCAGAATCGAATTTAACTTTAGTTCGGGCTCCAGTTTTATTGTAAAAAGCAGTATCTGATTACGCGGCATCATGTTGTACTGGATTTCAACGGAAAACGAAAGAAACTCTCTGTCACAAGCACAACTGAATGTTTGGATAAAGGATTTGGAATTGTCAAAGGAAAAGGTCAAACTACACGCCTCTGCGTATGCAACAATTTAAATTTGTTTCATCGATGTTAAGGGTAACATATTATAGAATAGTCACGAACAATTTTCCAAGTACTATACGAAGGAGGACAGTGTTTGTTACTGCAAAGACATTGCTGGTCTATTCAAACAGTTTGGTGAACCATATGATTCAAAGGAGTGGGAAATTGTCCATAGAAGGCAATAAATAAAGTTTAAAGGCCGTATATTACATATTGGTAACCAAAAGCCATCTATCCGATTGCGCATGCAGTAAATACGAGGGAAACATATGATATAATGCAAAAATTGTTCAATTTAATCAAATATGAAGAACATGACTGGAAAATATGTGCCGATCTTAAAGTCGTTGGAATGCTATGTGATCTACAAAGCGGAAATACAAAATACTGTTGCTTTCTGTGCAAATGGGATAGCCGAGCTCATCAAGACCACTACATCATAAAGGATTGGCCAGAACGAATCGAGTTTGCAAGTTGGGGTGGATCACATAAAATACTCCCCACTTATAAAGAATGAAAAAATAATTCCACCTCCGCTTCACATCAAGCTCGGCCTATCAAAAACTTTGCAAGGCTTTGGACAAAGAAGGCGAAGCTTTTCATCATTTGAAGACAATCTTTCCAGAGACTTCAGAAGTAAAAATTAAGGAAGAGATTTTTGTGGGACCGCAAATAAGGAAAATGCATGAGCAATAACCATTCAAAGAAGTATTGTCACCAGTGGAGGCAGCAGCGTGGGATTCTTTGAAAGTCGTTACTTCTTTTTTAGGCAAACACAAAAGTCCTAACTACGAGATAATAGTGAACGACTTAATCAAAAACTATGCGGAAATGTGTAAATAAAAAACATACTTAAGATCGCTTTCTCAGTAACTTTAAAACTATCTGCCCGATAAACAAAAAATTTGTATACATTTTTAAATTTACATGAGAATATATAGCCCTAAATCTGAATTCATTGTCCAGTCCGAACAAACAAGAACGAGAAAAATGTAAACAAAAGTTTGTTCTGAATTGAAAGATAAATCCAGCCTAAGAAAATGATATACTAATGTGTCACTTATGTATTTATCTAATATACTTATTTATTTTTTTTCAGGAGTAAATATGTCTTAAAAATTAATTTTCTACACCCCCATTTAAATTTTTCCCGAAAATCTTGGCGACGAAAGTGATGAGCATGGCGAAAGGTTTCACCAGCAAATGAAAAATGATTGAAAGTCGGTATCAAGGATTTCTGGGATGTCGCTATGGTGGGTGACTACTGTTGGTTTCTCATAAGAGAAACCGATCCTAATCTAAATAAGCGCCAAAACAAGACACATAACTTTTTAAATTATTAAATAAGATCATAGAGTTAACACAGAATCATACGTACATATGCTATTATTTGTAGGGTACTTAAGTTGTACTATATGGATATATTTATTTGAATGCTTGTAACTTTTGTATTTGTTCATCGATTTTGTTGAATGAAAGCTGTAATAAAACAGAGCTTAGAGAGATAAAAAATATGCAAAAAAATAAAAAGTTTTCGAGATCCTTCCTCGCAAAGTACACATTTTTTACCTTCTATTTTATTACCTTTTAAAGCTTCAAACCGTTTTGGAATTGCTCTATTCCTCCTTGAGGTATATATATTAAGTGGACCCATTTTGAGAAAAACAGTTATTCGTAAATATCTCAAAACCCTTACCATAGAATTAAAAATAACTTTGATTTCGGAATCAGGGTGTGATTTTACATAGGAATTTCATAATGGCGTCTCTGTTGCATTTTGGCTGTAAACCAGTGTTATCGCTATTTATATGCTATTTACATACACATGTATGTATGTATATGTGTGTACGATATAATGATGAATTCTAATTTATTTTCGAAGCAACTAAATTTTCCAAAAAGTCTTTCAAGAATGATCTAACCAAATACGTCGGTATTTCAAGGTAAGTACAGCATTAGCGTTGCAATTTTAGCTCTTTTCAAGCTAGATTTAGTCTTTTTCCCCCTCTTTTTAGCTTGATAAATTGCGATTCAGCTTTAAGCCTTTTCAGCAATTTTTAGCTCTTTTTAGCTTTTTAAGTAATTTTATAGCACTTTTAGGTTTTTTGGAATGTTTTTGGAAAAATCTAGATAAACTAGTTTTTGGTGTAGATAAAGTTTTAAAAACATTTAATGCGTTTGAGCTGCATGTCAAAAATTTGAAGGAAAGTTACGCTAGTATCGCTAATATCAGTTTCGTTCCGGATATATCTGGGTTGAACAACGCAACTACATATATAATGAAAAGGCTTTATATTTGTTAGTAAAACAGTCAGCCTGAGCAAAACCGATAACGCCTTTTTTGAAATCGTATTTCTCTGGCCTAGATAAAGGAGAAACAATATTATTTCCATCATACACATATTTAACCTTTTGTACGATGTGATAGAAATAAAATCTGACCACATAAAATTTCGTTCGCTCTGGATCTTATTTGGGATTTGTCTATATATGTACATATCGTAAAAAATAAATACATAATAGAAAATTCTTCGAAAAACTCAGTGTTGGAAAATTTTAAAATTAAGTAAACATTAAATTTAAGTAAACATTACTTTTATTTTTTACCAGATGTATGAAATGTTTATTATGTTATGTTTTTTACTTAAGATTTTTTAAGAATTAATGAGCTTAACACCGATAAATTATAATTGTTATTCAATTAGTTTTTGGTTTTACTGGGAAAAACTGAAGAGAAGGAAACATTTACTGGCATATTGCGATGGTGCTATTTCGAAAACCGCCACGTCATCGTCGTCAGGCAAATTCGTAATGTTTATTTATTTCAACAGATTTTACGGGAATCGAACGCGGTCAAACTACTGAAATCACAATCGCCTAACCATTGGGCTATTGTGTGGTATTTGCTTCTTGGCCTACTTCAGTTTTATCCATTTTCACACTCTCGCACAATTTCATACATTGAAATGAATAAAACGCTTGAAAAAATGCCTTAAATTTGTAGCCTTTTTCCTAGCCTTAGAAATTTTTATTTAGCTTTTATTTTTTGTCCATCTAGCCTTTTTTATGAAAAGGCTCTGGCAATACTGATAGCCATTCGTAGAGGTGAGCAAGTACCCTTAAAAAATACATATAAATAGGTAAGTAAGTGTGTGTGTAGCTTACCAGTCACAAATGTTTTCGCGTGACATTTGTTTACATTTGGCTCATTCATAAATTCGAACTCGTATTTTATGGCGTCAAATGGTATTTGTAAACAAAATGCCTAAATTGTGGGGCACTAAATTGCGAACCCAAGGTGAGGAAACAGCAACAATAACGACATTACAACAAATACCAAACCAACACAAAGCCAGCAAGCTAGACGTAAGGAAGACAGCATTGTACGATTAATTGTAATGTTGAGCTAAGAAGAAGAAAGGTTTGACCTACAACCAGCTGAACTTGGTTGAGTATTTTGATCGTATTGGATGTACAAACACACATACAGGCTACGAATGGGAATGAATGGGTGATTGGGCGTTTAAATGGTGGTTTACTTTGGGTCATTTATGAAGCCACATTTTTTTTGCATTTAAATTTCATTGTATGTGTCTTGCATATGTGTATAGGTATGTATGTTTAAAATATCTGCATATGTATAGACTTATCGGAAGATTTTTCAGTGTTATGGCAAACATATTTTAATGCACGGCATACATATTGATACAAGTCCATATACATATCTATGCTAATGAGTAAAAACATCGCACTTGCAAATGGCACGAATGTATACAACAAGAATCCTGCGAACATTGTTTGTGGCATTTGTTTTCTGTACGTGCCGCATTCCTCATACCACATGCTGTTCACGCTGTCAATCGTTATGTGATTCATAAAATTTAAGCAGATTTTTGCACCAACCCTTAATTTTTCAAAATCAAATATACTCGCATACATATATATGTACGTACATATGTTTGCATGTATCTACATAAATTAGGGTGCTTCTCCAAATATGATATAAGGTTGCACCCAAACTATAAAAGCATGTAAATTTGAGGAATTCAGTAAACCAGTACCTTAACATGCATGCTCTAGTTTTCTTAATCCTACCTTATTATAAAAAACAAGTATGTACATCACTGCAATTTGATGGGAATAACTTAACTATCACATGTAACCAAATCGACCACGTTCTGATAGACGAACGACATGCCTCCAGTGTATTAGACGTATGCATGATTCGAGGACCTAACATCGACTCGGATCACTATTTCGTTGCAGTCAAAGTGAGCGCACGCCTCTACGCGACAAGGAAAATTAGACGTCAATAGGCTGCAATCATAACAGACTAATATTGATTCCGCAGCTCGACTTTCACACCTGCTCTCTAGGGTCACAAGTCAACAAGAATGAATGCAGGAGCATTTCGCTAAAGCACTCCGTACTACCGCCGTTGAAAAAATTGGTTGCCGGCATAAAGACATGAATGCGGCATGCTTGAGCTGCTGGCGACCAGAAAAAACGCTAGCAAAACTGACAAAACAATTCGGCGAGAGTCAGAAGGTTTAAAGCCCGGGGCAAATTCCTGTATGAACAAGAACGGCGACCTGCTAGCTGACGCCCAGAGAGTACTTAGATTATAGGTGGAAGTTACTTCCACCATCCGACTATGACGAACTCAGAATAGCAGTAATCATTTTAAAATGAAATAATAACAATTGAGCGGGCTTTGAAGGATAGCTGAGCTATTTAAATACGGTGACGCGCAGTTGGTAAGGTGCATGAGTCAAATTCTATGCAAAATATGGGCGGACGAGTGCATGCCCGAACATTGGAATCTAAGTGTTCTTTAACCAGTCCACAAGAAGGGAATTCTGCGAACTGCGCCAACTATCGCGGCATCAGCAATCTTGGTATAGCAAATAAGGTCCTGCCAAGCGTTACGTCTAAAATTTTGAAGCCCACCGTGAATCGACAGATTGGAACTTATCGGTGCGGCTTCATACCTGGTAAATCTACCATTGATCAGATTTTCACTATTCGGTTTCAGAGAGGGCACACCCTATCGTGCGATTTCTTTAATTTGATGCTAGAGAAAATTATACTAGTTGCAGAACTTAGCCGCCCTGTAACAAAATTCTATAAAGGCGTGTAAAAGCTGGCGCACATGGGCCGAAAACATTCTGCTTACTGCAAACTACAAACAAATTGGAGAAATATCTGCAGTCATCAAGCAAAGTAGGAACATTCGCGCCCTGGCAACCACGACACTGTTGGCAGCATTAACTTTGAAAATCTAAAGGACAGCGTTTATTTAGAAACCAGTATTAACACAAACAACATCAGATTTGAAACCCAGCGAAGCGTCGCTGCATGCTACTTTGGACTAAGTACTCAATTGAAAAGTAAAGTCCTTCATCGTCAAACAAAAAAAATCATGCCCAACAAGTGACTTATAGTATCCGTCCTGCTATATGGTGCAGAAGCATAGATCATGACAACATCAGATGAAACGGCTCTGGGAGTGTTCGAGAGAAGAGTTATCCGTAAGATTTAAGCCTATACGCGTTACCGACGGCGATTACCGGAGAAGATTTGATGATAAGCTGCACGAGATTTCCGCAGACATCAATATAGTTCAGCGAATTAAAAAGCAGCGCTTAGGCCATGTTATGCGAATGAAAGAAGATGATACGGCTAAGAAAGGATTTTTTATCGAAAACCGCCTACGGAAGCGCAGAGGAAGAGCGCGTCCCCACTCCGCTGGAATAAACATATTGAAAATGATTCAAATCCTCTTGGAGTTACAAATTGGCATCAGTTAGCAAATCATCTGACGCGCCGTGTTGGACAGCCATAACCGTTTAAAAGTTTAAGCGCCAGTTAAATAAGTAGGTAAGAGTAACACCTTTTTTATATTATTCAGTGATCTACAAAACTACGTACTCATAAAAATTCAAAAAATTCTTAGTGAAAATTTTACTTGTGACTTGTGAGTCGAATTCGAAGTTTCGCGAATTTTGCGTAAGATCCTAAACTTTAACTTTATATGAACTGCTAAGTGTGTATTTTTATCTACATTTATGACATTGTTGCGCATAAAATTAGTACTATAAACTGTGTGTACTAATTTTATGCGCAGACAATGTCATAAGTGTAGATAAAAATACACACTTAGCAGTTGATATAAAGTTAAAGTTCAGGATCTTACGCAAAATTCGCGAAAATTCGAATTCGAATCACAAATCACAAGTAAAATTTTCACTAAGATTTTTTGAATTTTTATGAGTGTGTAGTTTTGTAGATCACTGAATAATATAAAAAAGGTGTTACTCTTACCTACTTATTTAACTGGCGCTTAACCATTTAAACGGTTATGGCTGTCCAACATGGCGCATCAGATGATTTTCGCTATGCTAACTGACGCCAATTTGTAACTCAAGAGGATTTAAATCATTTTCAATATGGTTATACCAGCGGAGTGGGGACCGCGCTCTTCCTCTGCGCTTCCGTAGGCGGTTTTCAATAAAAATCCTTTCTTAGCCGGGGCATCTTCTTTCATTCGCATAACATGGGCCTAAGCGCTGCTTTTCAATTCGCTGGACTATATTGATGTCTGCGGAAATCTCGTGCAGCTTATCATCAAATCTTCTCCGGTAATCGTCGTCGGTAACGCGTATAGGCTCTTAAATCTTACGAAGAACTCTTCTCTCGAACACTCCAGAGCCGTTTCATCTGATGTTGTCATGATCCATGCTACTGCACCATATAGCAGGACGGATACGATAAGTGACTTGTAGAGCATGATTTTGTGTTTGACGATGAAGGACTTTACTTTTCAATTGCGTACTTAGTCCAAAGTAGCATGCAGCGACGCTCGCTGGGTTTCAAATCTGACGTTGTTGTGTTAATACTGGTTCCTAAATAAAACGCTGTCCTTTAGTTTTCAAAGTTAATGCTGCCAACAGTGGCGTGGTTGCCAGGGCGCGAATGTTCCTACTTTGCTTGATGACCTGCACGTTTTATCCTCATTCACCATCAAACCCATCTTCTCCGCTTTTTTTGTAGTTTTGAAGTAAGCAGAATGTCTTCGGCACATGTACGCCAACTTTTACACGCTTAAATAGAATTTTGTAACAGGGCGGCTAAGTTCTGCAGCTAGTATAATTTTCTCTAGCATCAAATTAAAGAAATCGCACGATAGGGTGTACCCTCTCTGAAACCGAATAGTGAAAATCTGATCAATGGTAGATTTACCAGGTACGAAGCCGCACCTATAAGTTACAATCTGTCGATGACGGTGGGCTTCAATCTTTTAGACGTAAACGCTTGGCAGGACCTTATTGCTATACCAAGATGGCTGATGCCGCGATAGTTGGCGCGGTTCGCAGGATTCCCTTCTTGTGGACTGGTTAAAGAACACTTAGATTCCAATGGTCGGGCATGCACTCGTCCGCCCATATTTTGCATAGAATTTGACTAATGCACCTTACCAACTTCGCGTCACCGTATTTAAATAGCTCCGCTATCCTTCAAAGCCCACTCAATTGTTATTATTTTATTTTAATATGGTTATTGCTATTCTGAGTTCGTCATAGTCGGGTGGTGGAAGTAACTTCCACCTATAATATAAGTACTCCTGGACGTCAGCTACCAGGGCGTCGTTCTTGTTCATACAGGAATTTGCCCCGGGCTTAAAACCTTCTGTCTCTCGCCGAATTGTTTTGTCAGTTTTGCTAGCGTTTTTGCTGGTTGCCAGCAGCTCAAGCATGCCGCATTCATGTCTTTATGCCTCTGCTTTTCCTGTAAATGCATCTTGCTTCCGTTTTGAACTCACAGTAGCATTAACACCCTCTTTTCATCGCGTTTCACTCTTAACGTAGCCCTATAAACAGTGCCTTTTTGGTTGCAACGCGACATTCTCCATCATACCAGTTGGTTTTTCGTGGTAGCCGGCAACCAATTTTTTCCACGGCGGCAGTACGGAGTGCTTTAGGGAAATGCTCCTGCATTCAATCTTGTTGATTTGTGACTCTAGAGAGCAGGTGTGAAAGTCGAGCTGCGGAATCAATATTAGTCTGTTATGATTGCAGCCTATTGACGTCTAATTTTCCTTGTCCCGTAGAAGCGTGCGCTCACTTTGACTGCAACGAGATAGTGATCCGAGTCGATGTTAGGTCCTCGAATCATGCATACGTCTAATACACTGGAGGCATGCCGTTCGTTTATCAGAACGTAATCGATTTGGTTATATGCGATAGTTAAGTTATTCCCATCAAATTGCAGTGATGTACATACTTGTTTTTTATAAGAAGGTAGGATTAGAAAAACTAGAACATGTTAAGATACTGGTTTACTGAATTCCTCAAATTTACATGCTTTTATAGTTTGGGTGCAACCTTATATCATATTTGGAGAAGCACCCTAATTTATGTAGATACATGCAAACATATGTACGTACATATATATGTATGCGAGTATATTTGATTTGAATAATTAAGGGTTGGTGCAAAAATCTGCTTAAATTTTATGAATCACATAACAATTGACAGCGCGAACAGCATGTGGTATGAGGAATGCGGCACGTACAGAAAACAAATGCCACAAACAATGTTCGCATAATTCTTGTTGTTGTATACATTCGTGCCATTTGCAAGTGCAACGTATTTACTCATTAGCATAGATATGTATATGGACTTGTATCAATATGTATGCCGTGCATTTAAATATGTTTGCCATAACACTGAAAAATCGTCCGATAAGTCTATACATATGCAGATATTTTAAACATACATACCTATACACATATGCAAGACACATACAATGAAATATAAATGCAAAAAAAATGTGACTTCTTAAATGACCCAAGTAAACCACCATTTAAACGCCCAATCACGCATTCATTCCCATTCGTAGCCTATATGTGTGTTTGTACATCCAATACGATCAAAATACTCAACCCAAGTTCAGCTGGTTGTAGGTCAAACCTTTCTTCTACTTAGCTCAACATTACAATTAAGCGTACAATTCTGTCTTCCTTACGTCTAGCTTGCTGGCTTTGTGTTGGTTTGATATTTGTTGTAATTTTGTTATTGTTGCTGTTTCCTCACCTTGGATCCGCAATTTAGTGCCCCACAATTTAGGCATTTTGTTTACAAATACCATTTGATGCCATAAATACGAGTACGAATTTATGAATGAGCCAAATGTAAACAAATGTCACACCAAAATATTTGTGACTGGTAAGCTACACACACACTTACTTACCCACTTATATATATATGTAAGGGTACTTGCCCACCTCTACGTATGGCTATCAGTATTGCCAGAGCCTTTTCATAAAAAAGGCTAGATGGACAAAAAATAAAAGCTAAATAAAAATTTCTAAGGCTAGGAAAAAAGGCTACAAATTTAGGCATTTTTTCAAGCGTTTTATTAATTTCAATGTATGAAATTGTGCGAGAGTGTGAAAATGGGATAAAACTGAAGTAGGCCAAGAAAGCAAATACCACACAATAGCCCAATGGTTAGGCGATTGTGATTTCAGTAGTTTGACGCGCTTCGATTCCCGGTAAAATCTGTTGAAATAAATAAACATTACGAATTTGCCTGACGACGATGACGTGGCGGTTTTCGAAATGGCACCATCGCAATATGCCAGTAAATGTTTCCTTCCTCTTCAGTTTTTCCCAGTAAAACCAAAAAACTAATTGAATAACAATTATAATTTATCGGTGTTAAGCTCATTAATTCTTAAAAAATCTTAAGTAAAAAACATAACATAATAAACATTTCATACATCTGGTAAAAAAATAAAAGTAATGTTTACTTAAATTTAATGTTTACTTAATTTTAAATTTTCCAACACTGAGTTTTTCGAAGAATTTTCTATTATGTATTTATTTTTACGATATGTACATATATAGACAAATCCCAAATAAGATCCACAGCGAACGAAATTTTATGTGGTCAGATTTTATTTCTATCACATCGTATAAAAGGTTAAATATGTGTATGATGGAAATAATATTGTTTTCTCCTTTTCTAGGCCAGAGAAATACGATTTCAAAAAAGGCGTTATGGTTTTGCTAGGCTGAGTGTTTACTAACAAAATATAAAGCCTTTCATTATATATGTAGTTGCGTTGTTCAACCAGATATATCCGGAACGAAACTGATATTAGCGATACTAGCGTTAACTTTCCTTCAAATTTTTAACATGCAGCTCAAACGCATTAAATGTTTTTAAAAACTTTATCTACACCAAAAAACTAGTTATCTAGATTTTCCAAAAAACATTCCAAAAACTAAAAAGTGCTATAAAATTACTTAAAAAGCTAAAAAGAGCTAAAAATTGCTGAAAGGCTTAAAGCTGAATCGCAATTTATCAAGCTAAAAAGAGGGGGAAAAAGACTAAATCTAGCTTGAAAAGAGCTAAAATTGCAACGCTAATGCCTGTACTTACCTTTGAAATACCGACGTATTGGTTAGATCATTCTTGAAAGTACTTTTTGGAAAATTTAGTTGCTTCGAAAATAAATTAGAATTCAATCATTATATCGTACACACATATACATACATACATGTGTATGTAAATAGCATATAAATAGCGATAACACTGGTTTACAGCCAAAATGCAACAGAGACGCCATTATGAAATTCCTATGTAAAATCACACCCTGATTCCGAAAATCAAAGTATTTTAATTGCTATGGTAAGGTTTTGAGATATTTACGAATAACTGTTTTTCTCACAAAATGGGTCCACTTAATTATATATACCTCAAGGAGGAATAGAGCAATTCCAAAACGGTTTGAAGCTTTTAAAAGGTAATAAAATGAAAGGTAAAAAAATGTGTACTTTGCGAGGAAGGATCTCGAAAACTTTTTATTTTTTTGCATATTTTTTTATCTCTCTAAGCTCTGTTTTATTACATAAGCTTTCATTCAACAAAATCGATGAACAAATACAAAAGTTACAAGCATTCAAATAAATATATCCATATAGTAAACTTAAGTACCCTACAAATAATAGCATATGTACGTATGATTCTGTGTTAACTCTATGATCTTATTTTATAATTTAAAAAGTTATGTGTCTGTTTGGCGCTTATTTAGATTAGGATCGGTTTCTCTTATGAGAAACCAACAGTAGTCACCCATCATAGCGACATCCCAGAATCCTTGATACCGACTTTCAATCATTTTCATTTGCTGGTGGAAACTTTCGCCATGCTCGTCACTTTCGTCGCCAAGATTTTCGGGAAAAATTTAAATGTGTGTGTAGAAAATTAATTTTAAAGACATATTTACTCTGAAAAAAATAAATAAGTATATTAGATAAATACATAAGGACACATTAGTATATCATTTTCTTAGGCTGGATTTATCTTTCAATCAGAACAAACTTTTTGTTTACATTTTCTCGTTCTTGTTTGTTCGGAACTGGGACAATGAATTCAGATTTAGGGGCTATATATTCTCATGTAAATTTAAAAATGTATACAAATTTTTGTTTATCGGGAAGATATGTTTTAAAGTTAACTGAGAAAGCGATCTTAAGTATGTTTTTTTATTTACACATTTCCGCATAGTTTTGATTAAGTCGTCACTATTATCTCGTAGTTAGGACTTTTGTGTTTGCCTAAAAAAGAAGTAACGACTTTCAAAAGAATCCACGCTGCTGCCTCCACTGGTGACAATACTTCTTTGAAATGGTTATTGCTCATCATTTTCCTTATTTGCGGTCCCACAAAAAATCTCTCTTAATTTTTACTTCTGAAGTCTCTGGAAAGATTGTCTTCAAATATGAAAAGCTTCGCCTTCTTTGTCCAAAGCCTGGCAAAGGTTTTGATAGGCCCGAGCTTGATGTGAAGCGGAGTGGAATTATTTTTTCATTCTTTATAAGTGGGGAGTATTTATGCTTGATCCACCCAACTGAAACTCGATTCGTTCTGGCCAATCCTTTATGATGTAGTGGTCTTAATGAGCTCGGCTATCCATTTGCACAGAAAGCAACAGTATATTTGTATTTCCGCTTTGTAGATCACATAGCATTCCAACGACTTAAGATCGGCACATATATTTCCAGTCATGTTCTTCATATTTGATTTAAATTGAACAATTTTTGCATTATATCATATGTTTCCCTCGTATTTACTGCATGCGCAATCGGGATAGATGGCTTTGGTTACCAATATGTAATAATACGCTTTAAACTTTATTTATTGCCTTCTATGGACAATTTCCACTCCTTGAATCATATGGTTCACCAAACTGTTTGAATAGACCAGCAATGTCTTTGCCAGTAACAAACACTGTCCTCCTTCGTATAGTACTTGGAAAATTGTTCGTGACTAATTCTATAATATGTTACCTTAACATCGGATGAAACAAATTTAAATTGTTGCATACGAGAGGCGTGTAATTTGACCTTTTCCTTTGACAATTCCAAATCCTTTATCCAAACATTCAGTTGTGCTGTGTGACAGAGAGTTTCTTTCGTTTTCCGTTTGAAATCCCAGTACAACATGATGCCGCGTAATCAGATACTGCTTTGTACAATAAAACTGGAGCCCGAACTAAAGTTAAATTCGATTCTGGCAATGTAGCTTCCGTTGAATTAGTTCTGGTAATGACACTGTAGATACGTTCGCATAGGTTACTTTTCTTGACTTTTCAACTCCAAGTACTTTGTAATACAAATATAGCAGTCCGTTGAATGGCAAGTTGGTTCCCTCCACTTCATTGGTGTAATAAATTTCATATGTCGCCTAAATAGATAATTTCAGAAATTAGTCAGCTATGCATTAAAAGGGAGCAAATTCCTAATTTTTACAACGCACCTTTTTGTTCCGGCTTATTCGGTGTTCATGATTTTTCATTGTTTTTAGGCTCAATTCAAAATACTTATAGTATGTAACTTCAAAGGATTGAAAACACATGTCGCATCCTTTTAACGATAATTGACCGCAGATGAAACAAAAATATCTGGATCATTTGTACACTCAAACTCTCGCGCCCTTTTATACATATTATATTTTAAAGTAATGACGGGTTATAAACTGCAAGTATAATCTGAACAGTATCCGGCGAGCCTTGCAGGTATTATGAAGGAACAAGGCGCATGTACTATATTTAACTTAGATCAAGTAAAAATTCAAGCCCACCTAGACAAAAAGGTTCCCTAGTTCTACAACGAAAACACTACCTGCCTTAAAAATATGCTCTTGCTTGAAATGTACCAGGTTTTGAGAAAACGACGCTAACAGTTAGTTGTATCTAATAAAAAAAAATAAATACATGTAAGGGGAGATAACCTCCGAAGAGATCTAAGCCGAGCTTATCTTCCAATTTGCGTCGTGCTCCTCTTGATTTTCCCTACAATTGGCCGGACGGGACCTACATGATTTTATGCCGACTCCGAACGCATCTGCAAGGCAGATGAGTTTTCACTGAGAGCTTTTCATGGCAGAAATACACCCGGAGCGCTTGCCAAACACTGCCGAGGGGCGACCCCGCTTAGAAAAATTTTCTTCTAATTGAAAAACCTTATTTCTACAATTTTGATGTTGCTTTGCCCGGGGTTTGAACCCAGGGCATCCGGTGTGTGGTAAGCGGAGAACGCTACCGACACACCACGGTGGTCGTGTATCTAATAACCCTTCGAAAATCTACCTTCTAACTAACTGATATACGAATACAACACATATGTACCAGTAGGGTACTTAAGTATTAAATGGATATATTTACTTGAATGCTTATAACTTTTGTATTAGTCCATCGATTTTGTCGAAGAAAGCTTATTTTTTTTTGTAATAAAACAGGGCTTAGAGAGACAAAAAAACTAAAAAACTAAAAATAAAAGTTTTCGAGATCCTTCCTCGCAAAGTACGAATTTTTTAAAGTGTTGTATGCAAAGTTTATAGCAAATTTTGTTACCTTCTAAAAGCTCCAAACCGTTTTAGAATTGCTCAATTCGTTCTTGAGATATATATGATTAAGTTGACCTATGTTTTTGGAAAAACCGTTATTCGTAAATATCTCAACAACGTTACAATAGAATTAAAAATAACCTTGATTTTCGCAATCAGGGGGTGATTTTACATAAGAATTTCATAATGGCGTCTCTGTTGCTGAAAAAAAAGGAATTTGTGATCCAGTGTAATTTGTTGCTACTTTCTTTGCCTTCGATTTGCACCCACCCTAAATCAAATTAAGCTCGTGAAGTTGATTTGTGAACAAATAAGTATACGTCTAGGAAACTACTGTTTCTTATTGTTATTTAATAATTTGGGAAAAATTTAAACAACGTAACATCAGGACGGACAAGGCGATAGCTGTTTCAATTATACCTTGTAAATCTCTTCAAAGCTTTTTTTCCCGGGAGTGCGATTTGAACCCACACTCCTACGATGGTTGAAGTGTTACAAATGTTTTTTGTTAACTAAAGCTCGCCCAGGGGTTGAAGTTAAACCACTACGGAGGCAATTCCACCAGAAATATATAGTTTCGGGCTTTTTGAGAAGAGCTTCGTCGGCATCTTATTGGTAAAAACCGATACCGATAATTTAATATTTTAATATCAGATTTCTGATCAGCTTGTATTCTTGTTGGTTTCTTATCGGCTGGGAATACACGGATTACACACATGTGTCATCGATTTTTATTGATGTTTTATCGGCATCTGTTTCATAACAAACCGATGAGATGTCGTTAAAAAGTCAATAGTATTACCCTAAAATATTGGTAACAATCCGATAAGAAATCGATAACTTTTTGATAACAAATCGATAAATTTTTGATAGCGAAATAGATAACTTTTCTATAACCCGCTGATAATAAATAGGTAACACTCCGATAGCAAATCTATACATTTCAGAAAACAAATTGGTAACCTTTTATAACATATCGATAACACTCCGATGAAAAATTCCCACTACCATGAGCAAAGATTTTTCCACATCAAAAACTGGGACCACTCTTCTGTTTGGATGCTTTACGCGGAAAAGTTATTCAGCTTGGGTTCTTTAAGCACCCAACTCCACATTTTTAAAAAAATTTAAAATCTTTTAAGGTAAAAATCTACGTATTCTATCAAATTATCGAGCATACAACACTTTTGTTTAATTTTCTATTTATACTATTTAGAGTTGCTAAAATTTATGACCAACAAAGCGTTTTTATATTCGTTCCCTTCAATTCAACAAAAACTTATAGAAACTCAATTGAAAGAAAATAAATATGATTTTATTTGAAAAAATCCCTATTTCATTTCAATTTGATGTCATTTACAATAAAACATATGTGTACATATAAGGCATCTGAATTGTGGACATGAGTAAGGATGTGATTGCGAACTGGCAATTACATAAATGCCTCTGACAGGTTCACCCAATTTAAGAATCATTTGTTCTAAACTTTTAATTGAAGAGAACGGTAGTAAATAGGTAAAAAACAAAGCTTAATGCATTTATGCATACGTATGTATGTATGTATGTATATGTGCCACAAAACCATGAATTTTATATAGAACAAATAATAAAACATAACTGCGTATGTATGCGTGAGTATGAACGCTTGAATGCATAGTAAAGTGGACGTGCAAGGTGGGTTGCCTTCACCTAAAATTACTAAAGCGTAAAAGTGTGTAGGTAAAAAGTGCACAATACAAAATTTCACAGCAACAACAACATTTGAGCAACGAATATGCGCAAATACTCTAAGTTAGAGGTAGAAAGGAAAATGGCAGAATCGCAAAAATAAAGGTAGATTGGTCTAGAAAAATGGCGTTACATTTCAGTGCGTTCGATTCCCCTATTTAAAATGCGCTGACAAAACGTAATCCCAGAGAAAAGCGTAAACTGTGAAAGCGTGTTGAAGCTGCAAAAAAATAAAATCGTAATAATAACAAACCAAATAGAGTTAGCGTCGAAGGAGGGCCTTTATACTAGAGTTTTTGCGTTGCAGAGTTGCATCATCGTATAGTTGTTTTCAGCATAGCAACATAACCGTAGTTTTTACTGTGCCCAGGCACAAATTTGCAAAGTTAACTTTTTGTAAGGGTTCCTGTTAGCGCTGCACAACCACTTACCTACTTACTTACACTCGTGTCGAACATTCAAACGTACTTACTCATCTGTATTTGTGTTTGTGTGTGTGTGTGTAGTTAGTTTGAAGCCACCCCACTATTTTGCACTTGAAAGCACCATAAACCTGCTCTGCACTCTCACTTTTCATTTCATTTTTTCTCTGCGGGCTACTCAAGCGAGTACGGTTATTTGCAACGAAAAAAAATGCGATATGTTATGCCATGGCCAACGGTTATGCTTTAAGCAACAATAATAACGACAACAATGAAAGTGAACCAAGTAGTAGTACGCTCACCAAATATGCTATGAATTCTGAGCTGCGAAACGCACAATGGGTCAGAAGGCTCATATTTTAGAAAGAAATCTACCAGAGCTGCCGCTAATTCTACGCCTTTTCCAATTATATTTGAGAAAATTGGAAGTATTATGGAGAAACAGCATATCCCTCGCCTTCTTGTTTATTTGGAAGATGTAGTGCCGACTATACTCTCAGGTCGTAGGCCGAGATAGAGTAAGTACCTTCGAATGGTGTTTATATTCGGACCCTGAATCTGTAGAGGCGTGGCGTTACTACGATTTTATCACCCATTGGATCCATACTTTGACTTTTCATATCGTGGTTGCCTTGCTTTGGAGGTTTGGAACAAGTTCCTCTTGCCGTCGCAAGCTCCTAATGTTGTCGCACGCCTGCATGTTTTCATCTGTTACGCGGCTGACTGGTACGGTGGCAAGCAGGTGTGCTTGCATGGCAGGCTAGCTCGTTGTTTTGGCCAGGGTATTGCACCACCGTCTTCACCCACCACTTGAACAAAAAGAGTGTCCATACATGCACCTGCGTGTGAAGAGTTAGCAAAAATCTGAAATAGAAATATATGTACGCGAAAGTCTTAGACAAGATTGAGAGTCAAAAGAGGAGAGAAATTTATAAGGCCTGCCCTGGGTGTCCAGGTGAAGTCCTCCCACTATCAATTATCGCTGCAGTCAGTGACTGATTTGCAACATCATTCATCCTCGCAGGATCTTTCGAGGTGTTGGTGTTACCTTTTTTTGGGGCCCTCCGATAAACCCCTAGTCTTAGAGTTACCTCTTAGGACTTGTTTCTGCTATTCAAGATAGGCTTTTCGCCTTAAGACCAACGTTATTCCTTTATTCTGCCGCTGAAAGAGCTTTTGCCTCCTCGTGACTTCTGCAGTACGGAGGGTTTATCGCACTACAACTCTTGAGCTGCATTCGATCTACTTCTACCGTCCATGCCAAGCGCTTAGTTTTCAAGTCTATTGGATCAACCTAGACCCCAAGCGTTGGACAATTCTGAGTGCTGCACGACACTGCTTCATACTATTTTCCACTCCGTTTCTCTGCTTAGATTCACCTTTCGTTCCATCATGGAGCTCGTGAAGCCCCACTGCTTTCGCTCCATGAGTCTGAAGCATCGGTTATACCACTTTTGTCTTCCACAGACTGTGGCTCGGTTCTCCATCTATAAGTCTCCTTATTATCTTGCGTTATTCATCTTAGTCGTACGACCAACTGCTCGACAAAGAGGGATCAGCGGTCTTAAATTAAATATGAGAAAGAAAACCGTCCGCCACAGCAGCGGCCTTTGCTGCTGTAAAGCCATTTTTACTTCTTGAGGCGGCCCGGTATCGGGTAGCCTCGTTGTACAGCTGAATGTATTCCACCGCTGCAAACATCCAATAAGCAAGTTACGCATAACACCTTGGATTAGGGTTGGTAGTTTTTGGTAATCGACATCTCGCCATCCTCTTATTGGGCGGAATGGCGTAGAAGCAAGCCCCTAAACCGCTCAGCCGCACAGTTGGGCGCTATCGTCAGAAAATTTATAAATACACCAGAAAAGACTGGGGAGGAACCCGTTCACTTTGGAGCAAAGCTTATTTATGGCTCGCACTTTCCAGCAATCATGCCTTTCAAACCTCTCTTCGGGCAATCACTCTAATATGCATACACGCGAACAAATTTGGAGTATTTTTGCCGTACAAGTGCAGCGGTATTTACCACCTTGATAGCGCAAGCGCCTGTACATTGTACCATAGCCGCGTTCAACGATGCGCGTTTTTCACGTAGTGTAAATTCCCTTTCTTTACACTCTCTCCATTTAATCACCCTCACATAGCATTGTCCGCATAATTATTTGCAAGTTCGTAGTCACCTATTTTTCCAGCTGCCGCAGGCTTTCCCCTCACGGCATAACTACCATCCATGCCCTATTCGCTTCGTTTACTCGCTGGTTTGCTGCTATTTACCTGCTTTTTTATTTACTCTACCAACTCCCTTCTTGTCATGTATCCCACACGGCTCATATCGTTTTAATGCGTTGTGTTTGTTTTTTTTTGTTTTTTTTTGTTTCAAACAAATGTTTGCGCTGTGCAGAAAACCTTCACATATTTTTGCTGAGACCGTTACCATGGCCGTTGCTAGAATAGTCATTGCCCTGAATGTGGTGGTCGCTGTTGCTGGGACTACTCCTGACGCTTTTGGCATTGCAGCTTTATACTTTTTGTGCTTTTAAAATTCCTATTCAATCGCGTTCATTGTTCCAAATGTTTATTTGTTTTGTATGCATGTGGCCAAGTTTTTGCTGTGAAAACATATGGACGATGTATAATCGGGTAAAATCTAGTGAAGGGTGAACGGTATCGGGACATACTGCACTAATTTCTAGTCAGCTATGGTATGCGGTAGCAATAAAATAACAAAAAATGAATGGAATGGAATATGACTCATTTTCCGTCACATCCAGCTGCTCTCTGAAACCCTGTCTAAGGTTTGTTGTTACCCACTTTGAAAGCCATGTGCATCCGGAGCCCGAAACCAAAGTATGGAACCTTCAGGGCAAGTGAGCAAGAGATTGATTGACGGATTGCGATAAAATGCTCAACTCCGTACCCTTCTCTACTAGCTTTTAATTTCAATTCTGATTTGATTTTATATATGGGTTACGTGTCCGCCCTTCATCCTTATCTATTCAGCTGTTATTTTTGTGTACACTTAGAAAAAGGTCACTAAAGTGTTGAACATCGTATAAGTATTCTAAGATTTGGAGCAAGAAGTAGCGAAGGATTTAGGGTAGAGGATAATTGTCAATTTTGATCCACGGAGATCGGCTTTCAGAAGAGTGAAGCCTTAAATTGTTGTGGCAGAAATCAGAGCAATCCGATATTAAGGAGAAACTCTCGCTGAAACTCTTTCTCCGACACAATATCACTGGAACTTCAAAGCGAGGCGCTGGAAGGTATAGAAATTACGTTGCAGGATATGCTGGATGCAGTAAACAGAGTTAAAGCTTTTAATTAAGCCGAATTCAAAGTGTAGATCTTTAACAAGCGATATAAGCGCCTACTCCCGTTCATGGCATCCACAAAAACTTTTTTTTGCTGAAACCAAGTAAGATGTCCGACCGCCGATATGTTCGATAGGAAATATTCTCGAGCGTATTATTAGTCTAGCAGACCCTGAAAGTCCGGGTGGCTTGTGAATAGTCAGTTTGGGTGTCGAAAATCAAGTTCCACTATAGATGCAATACAAACAGTTGTCAATATAGCCCGTAAGCCATAACCGTAGGATAAAGTAAAAGGAACTCTGTGCACTGGATTACTTTGGAATATTGCTTTTAGATCGCGACTGGATGCAGATAATGAGAGAACTACCTCATTTTGGAACATTGCTTATCTGTACAGAATAGCACAACATCGCCAGCAATGTTCCTCAGGGATCTGTTTTAAGACCAACGCTATGGAATTCGATGTACGCGATGTCAACCTTTCGGGAGCTCAGCTCCGAAGATGATTTTGTCGTCGTAGCTCTGACCAAGCAACTAAATCTGCTCCAAGCACTATATAATGACACCGTAGGAAGTATAAAGTATGGCTATGACTACGAGGCAGAAATGGCTAGCAGAAGTTGTTTTTTGAGCTTAAAGTGGACTGAGGGTGTGTTAGTCCTAACCATATGAGATTATTTAATAAATTCAAAACCTTAATAAAAATTAGCAGTAAACATGACTCAAAGAACTTTTAAAGAGCACTTCAGGGCAGGGGAGGAGAAAGTTTCCAGAGTTAGGCAGCTCTCATGCCAAACATTATGGACAGACAAAGCTGTCCGTCAGCATTATCCAACATAACTGAGCTCGATATATTATACGCATTACCAGTGTGGCTACTTGGGCGACCAGATTCGCAGCCATTTCACCTACCTACCTCCTACCTACCATTGTGGCACGGATCTAAAATGATCCACCAAAAATACATACTAGCAGCTACCGTATTACAAATAGCAGTGTCAGACACGCGATCCCGTGTATTATATCTGAGAAACTCCCAGTAGATTTGACGTCAAGTGAAAGGACGACCTGTGTGACACTGAATCAAGCGACATTATTGAAAAGTTACCAAGAAAATCTAAGGTAGGCGAAAATATCAAGGTGCAAGCACGATGGAAGAAAGGGCGCTGCAACCTTCACGTTAGCTCAGGAATGTAGGGGATGGGTGATAGGAAGCACGTATACGAAACTATCACCTGAAACAGATTAAGTGGGCCTGGCATTTCAAGAGTGATTATATAAGCGTAGATAGAGAAGGAGCTTCTGCCCACACCATGCCGACGAATCGGAGAAAACACTTTCATGAGGATTGAGTTCCTCAGACCGTGTCAGATGCACCATTGTAGGCGCCATTGGCGTTTCCGAATGATGAGACGCTGATTGATGCATGCGGAAGAGGCTGCAGACAAATGCGCATGCGAAGCAGTGGCGATTAAATCACCTAATACGGCCTAAGGGACGTGGATACATGTCAGGAGTAGCCTGGTTTCATTGGCCCACTTAAAGGCAGTGCGCTGCCCCAACGTCCACGATAAAGAGGAGATAGAGTGGAGTTTAGGAGTGAGTACAGATAGAAGGGAAGAATACGCAGAGAAAAAAAGAAACAAATTTGTATGTAGAAATTCGTATGTACGGAGCCGTTGTCAGAATCTGATGTAAGCTAAGTCATAAAAGAACATCCGATATCACTTATTAAGGCAACGGAGACTATTAAGACATTATGAATAAAGTTTTTAAAAGAAAATGTGTATACCACTCGATTCTTTTAATATCTTTTAAAGTAAATATTCTTAGCAGTTTCAATTAATGGGATACTATTACACCTATCTTTTTCTTTACGGCAATATCTTGAAATTCCTAGCGTAAAGCGAAAATTGACTTTACTGGAAATTATACAAACAATGCTAACATTATTGTTTGCCGCTAGGTTTCTTTTGACTTTGCTAAATTGAAAAGCAAGTAGTTTGATTTAAACGAAGCTTAAATATCTACGGGCATTCGTTCAGCGCTGATAAGATAACACAATCGGGCTGAAGTAGAAGTCAACAAATGTGGATCACTAGTTTACATATACAAACATTTTTATATAAAATTACACAGAATTGATTTATGTTGTAGGAAAATTTGTGTATGACACTCACCTATACATATTTGTTTATAAGTACATCACAATTCTTTTGTAACCGAGTTGCAAAAGAACACATAGACCGTATTGAAGTTCATGTAAGGCAAATCAAATAATGAGTTTATATGTAAGTAAAATCAATCAAATTATGGAATACACAGAGATTAAGCTAATTTTATTTTGACAAAAATATGGTGACACTTAATAAATTTTCGTGAAATTAGTAGTGCGTAGGGCATTAGCAGTCGCCTTGTGTTGTAAAATTGTGCTGGGTAAGTGTACGCAAATTTGCCTTGTTCAAGAAACTTGAGATTTTATGAGCAATTTTCATTGGAATGAAAGCATTATTTTGCAGAACGTTTTGCAAAAGATTTCGTCTATTATTAAGCATAAAGTTAAGTATTACGTAATCTATTACGTTTTTTTATTATTACATTTAAAGTACTTTCTGTCAACTATCATATTCACAATGTTTGCTCACGTGCAAGCAAAAAGCTGTTATCTATATATATATAAAATTCAAATTATGTATGTATGTAGGTATATGATCGAGTTGCGTCCTAAACGGATCGACCGATCACAACCAAATTTTCACAAGCCACTAGAAACCTTCCAAGGATGGTCATAGGCTCAAAATATATCGATATAGAAAAGGGGCGTGGCACCTCCCATGCAAAATAAATATTTGGTACTATATACTCTGAAGGTATTCATGCTAGAACATGTAAATTCAGTAAGGAGTTATATGAGGTCAATCCCTAACACCCCTAGAAATTGTGGGGTGGTGGAGAAGGGGGCGTGGCACTCAATATAAATGGAATTTATCATACTGCATATCGCTGGATGTAGTAATGGTAGGATAGTGCAAATTTTTAAGGAGCTTATGAGGTTAAGTCCTAACAACTCCAGTAAAATGTGGAATTGTGGAACAGAGGGCGTGGCACCTTCTTAAATGGGATTTTCCAGAACTATGGCTGCCGTACAAACTAAGGTTTATTATAACAGCTAAAGTTTGACTACAGAGTTGTTTGGCTGTTATTCCTTTTGGATGTTTTAGTATCTTCCGCCGTTAAATTTTCTTGTTAACTTCAGTCTATCCACATCTTCTATCTATATATATAAAAATAAAATTATGAATGTATGTAGGTATAACATCGGGTTGCGCCCTAAGTTTGAATCACGCACAGAAAACCTTCCAAAGATGGTCATAGGCTAAACATTTCAATATAAAAAAGGGGTGGCACCTACCATACATGGCATGTTTTGATACAGCAATACTCTGAAAGTATTCCAAGAACATTGAAATCCAATAGAGTTAATTGGATCATCTCTAACAACCACTAGAAAAATAGGGGTGAGTAAGAAGGGGCGTGGCACCTCCCATACGAATGTGGACATAATGAAAATATTGTAAGTGAGCTGTATGATGTTAGTATCTAACACAGCAACACCAGTAATATATGGAAGTGAACAAAAAGATCACAGACAAATGGGACTTTTCTTATACAATATTCGAGAGAGCATGATGGCTGCCTTAAAAACTTAGCTATTTCAACACCTAAACAGTTTCATTAGGCAGAAATTTGATGTGGTTTTGGCTGTTATTGACCTTTAGTATTATTTGGTGTTATCATCAGGTTGGTCTTTTGGATGAGGACCTAGAGAAACCAAGTCACATTTCTGTTTAATTTGATATTAATTGATGTAAGAGCACAAAAGAGAAATCATTATGACAGTTGCTTTCTCATATACCGCGGATACCTTTGTGTGGTGGACGTACAAATGTCTGTAAACATATGATACACCGATGTGCAACATAAGCAACGGTCAGGCCCAAGTGAGGGTGTGCGATTTGTGCACCATGACTCATAAGCAGTGCTGCAAGTTTAGACCAAACCAGATTTGGCGGAAACACATTCAGCAGCAGCTTGTTCTAAACAACTTCTGGAAATTAGTTATGGCAAATTCCTATTTCTGTACTACCCAGCCAGCATTTTTTCAAATTTTTGTTCATAAAAATATTCAAACATCATATCCCAAGATGATTAAAAACGTTCAAATTTAAAGGTATTTTCTATTCGAAAATAAATGTATTGTCGGGAGAAAAATGTACCATAAATGTGATTATTCTTGAATAATCATTTGATGCATGTTTCGAAACACTTTTTTATTCATATTTGACATCATTGTAAATATGAACTTAATTGTTCAGAGTAATATTTGACTGCTTTTCACGGTCATTTTCTGATCATATTCGTGAACATATTTCAATTGTTTTGGTTGAGATTTTTGAATCATTTTTGAATACGATTATCATGATTTATTCTTCATATCTGCATACAAAATAGATACTACATGATAATCATATTTCATCAAGGGGAGAAGGCATGCGGATTGAGCTATTTGAACCAAAGGTAATTCGCAAACAAACTAGACCAATATACACCTGCGACTACAACATCCAGCATCATTTATGATCGTCAATATCTTACAAAACGATAAGGTACGGGATTTTGAAGCTGTATTCAGGTATGTCAAAGAGAGTTTCATTTACCTGGGGTTCAAAAAGCTCACAAACTTTGTATTGTCCAACCATTATGTATTTTCTTGGAAGCCAAAGGTGGAGAATGATTGGGGGGACATTTTCGGTTACGAGCAGCATTTACAATATCTTTTGTATAATATTTATATATATTTTTCTAACTTCATGAGTGAAAAAATTTGTGCACGTGAAAAAATATGAAAAATGAAAGTAAACTTTTAACAAAGTATAAAATTTATTGTTCAGTCAACAAAGATAGTCGGAACAGATTCAGAAGCTGATTGAAAAATGATTAAAAATTTTTGATCACCTAAAGTAAACACATTTGATCAATATGATTCCAAAATGTGATTGAAAAACAATATTCAGTTTTGATCATCAAAAGTATTCATATTGATTATTCTTTTTGTGATTTTATGAAATATAAAATCTAATCATCAGGGACTTCAAAAATGATTCAAAAAGTGATCGAAAATGATTTCAGGTTTTGATCATCAAAAGTCCTCATACTTGATTATTTCTTTTGTTCACTTGTATGATAACTCATTATTTGTCAGAAAGGTAATCAAATTGTACTGATATGTAGGGAAATTCAAAATTGAATCACCATAAATGCTGAGTGGGTACTAGATTTAATTTCTTTTCCTGCAAGTTATTGAGAATTATGACATCACCTGAAGCTTTAATAGCTAATGTTTCTTCCAAATACTGAATCTATCTTTACAAACTATAAATGGCTTTGGGAAAGGCATTTTAGGCACCTTAATATCACTAGAACCAGACAACTTATCACTCTATTAACACAGTCGTGGTAGGGTCCCAAGCTGTGCATATGCGATGAGTTTATTTGCTATTTTGAGCCATCAGAAATTTCTTCTCATCGATTGATCCTTAAAAAGTGCCCATATATCATAATATTTTCGCTTCGTTATTTCGTTTCTCCACGCTTATGTAGTGGGACAAAGCTTTTCATCACATAACTTTTAGCGAATGCCATTGAAGCAATCATTTAACGAAAATTTCGAAAACAAAAAAGTTTAAAACCAAGGGTTCCATTGATACCGATAGATTTATCTTTTAATTTTAAATGCCTCAAATTTCCTATGCCTATCAATGAAGCTCAAGGACGATCATTAGCTGCGAATCAAGGGATTGATGAGCGCAATACAAACATTTATAGCTTCAGGGCTTCTGCCAACTCAATGTCAACTTCACCTACGCGAGGGGAATCCTGTTACAAGTATGAATATATCACCACAACAACAGTCATTAGCTGTAGCAGAAATCAATATTATCAACTCATGTTTCACCCATAGCCAGTTACGCGTAGCCTGCATATTTTTATAGAAACGTGGGGTAAAACCCACGGGCATAAGCTAGTTTAAACTATTTTTAAAAAAATTTGGAGCGTACTGCTTATCTAAATAAACAAATTACATCAAAAAAGGCCTGGGGAGTAAATAACACCGAAGATAGCATATTTTTAGCAGCCGGTTCGAGAAGGCCCTGTTTTAGCAATATTACGAATTACGCTTTATATCAGAATTAGTTTGAAGAACTTGATATCTCAAACTTAGTACAATTTCTTTAACCAGCAAGTTAGGGATAATATCTAACTCTTACTTTCCTTTTTAAACCCTCTCTCTCTCTAATATTTTGTCGAGGGCTGCCGACATGACAAAATATACATAAACGCTACGCTCCGGTACTGTATACCCGTAGAATTTACCCTTTTATATAAAGATCCATATTAGCAGTTGTGTTTGGGACATACAAAATATTGTCGTATGACAAAATGTTCGATGTTCCTGTGTTGTACACATGCGCGCAACGAGTTTTGAATTCGAAATCAGAAACAAATTTTTAAGTAGTGCCTTTATATAAATGTACCAGAAGAAAACAAAAAATGTCTGTTTAAACCAGGGACGGAAAATAATAATTTTTGTTTTTCGGAGTCGAAAAAGTCCTGGTCAAAAAATTGTCCTAGGTGAAAATGTTTGAGTTCCCAGGTATCCCTATAGCAATATCATGTCGAATCATGCATCCTTTTTATTTTTCGAACTTTTTCCATAAAAGTCCACATATAAAAGTAAAATCTGTATTTTTATTTTTTAGTCCGATAGAACTAGTTAAACTCGGACTTTTAAAAATAAAAGTCCGGAAATAAAAGTTAAATCCGGACTTTTATTTTTTAAGGCCAAAATAAAAGTCCCGGCTTGATAACAAAGAAACGGCTTATCCGAATTAAAAAAAATTTTTTTTCGGATAAGCCGTTTCTTTGTTATCAAGCGGGACTTTTATTTTGGCCTTAAAAAATAAAAGTCCGGATTTAACTTTTATTTCCGGACTTTTATTTTTAAAAGTCCGAGTTTAACTATTCTATCGGACTCAAAAAATAAAAATCCGAAAATAATTTTTATCTTGATCCAAATATATTAAAAGTCCAAAATTAATAGTTTTGCAAGGAATTATATTATAAAAGGAATAACAGTTTCGGCCCCTGGTTTAAAGAAACACATAATCTTGTTGATCTTTGATATTAAAATTTCAATATAACCACTTAAGAACTTTTATGATTAATAAAAATATTAAGGTGGAGGGAAATAAATACACTACAGATCCCTGGACCACCTAGCAAAGGTTTTTTTCCCCTCACTTTAAATTGTCACCCGGGTTCCGAAGTGTGCTCCAAGTTTCAAAACTCAAACCTTTCCGGGAACTTATTCAAAAAACGGATGAAAGCGGATCAAAACGTAACTAATATAAACGAAGAGTAAAGACACAGCTGCAAGTTTTGGGATTGTAGCACATAAGTGTGCCAAAAAAAATTAAATTTAGGTACATTTGGTTATTGAATACAACAACCAAACATTAAGCAGAATATATCGGCACTCTGACCTTTGTCTGCGTCTGTGAGTTTACCAGCCTGGAGTAGCAATATAGAAATATTACATATATGCCGCACGGCTTCTGAGCGCCCTATCGTCGTTGCTGTAGAGTTGTAAGAACAATAGAGAAGAAAACGATGAATCGCCCATCTGCAATCTACCCGGCCTTTAGTGGCGCAGATAGCGCTGTCTGGGCGCTTTAATTCTAATAGCCTTCGCCAGGTTGTGAGTGTGCCATCAAGGTCGAAGTTTTGGTTAGCGCGACTTTTTGTGGTATCACATCGGCCCTACCTACCTACATATTGTCGATGTCACGCATTTTAAATAAAATGACTGATGAATGCCAAAGAACCCCAATTAAATTTCAACTAAGGTATTACAAATTTACTCAATGTGTCGTGTTCACAGCCAGGCGCACGGCCGGAATCGCTGAATACACAAATTTGTTTTATTTGGTTACGCCGT
>JARSSU010009224.1:0-39554 GCA_029619165.1 Eurosta solidaginis
AATTTGAGTTCGCCTCGCTTTTTCATAATAGAAATTTGTTTTGTATTTTGAAGTTCCGATACAGTTTTCGCTTCAGTTGTTTTTATGCTTTAGAGCATAGATGTTAAGTATATGATTAGATAATGCTAGTGATTGCTAATTAACCTTCATTTTCGAAATTCTCTAATTCATTAAATAGTTAGAATTCGTCAACTAATATCACATTAGATAATTGACACTATCCAATGGTAAATCTAATAGCAATTAGTTGCCATTTAGCATGGTTTACCTTTACAACTGGAGAAATCTAATTGACTTGTGCTAAGTGCAATTAGATATCAATTAGCTCGTATTAGAATCAATAATTCGAGCTAATTTAATATCTAAGTGCATTGAGCAGAAGGCAATTCGATTCCGTGATTATAAAGGTACCAATTATTTTTGCTAATGTGCAACTAATTCGCACATTAGACTTCTACCAGTAGAATAAAAAGAGTTCAAGTTATCTAAGGGCACTTTAGCTTGAAACTATTTCATAATTGTTTAATGACATTAGAGAATACTAAAACAATCTGCAGCAATTGCTATTTCTAATGTAATTTAATCTGTATGCTTTAGAGTATAGTTCAGAAATCAAAGGGAAAACATATTTCCAACTTCTTTACCTAATTTTATTTTTATCATCATCACCACGACCACTTGCACACTGTTGCACTGTCGTGAAAGAGCGTTAGAGGCGGAGCATGCATGCATTTGTGAGCAAGACATAGAGACGAGGACAGTTCAATGCCAGCTTGTCGGCATGATGCCAGCATAACGTAGAAATTTCTAGAAAGAGAATCAGGAAAATTCCGTGAAGAGCCGATTTAGTATAAATAGCGGCGCAAAACGCTCTCGCATCAGAAGTAAATAAACAAGCAAACAATAACAACTCTTAAAGAGATTGTGCAAAACAAAACAAAACGCGAACTTTTAACAAAAGTATTTATTTGAAAATTTAGTGAAGTATTAAAGTAAAACACAAGAAGTTAAAATGGTAGCAATTGGTATTGATTTGGGAACAACATACTCCTGCGTTGGTGTCTTCCAACATGGCAAAGTGGAGATCATCGCTAATGACCAAGGAAATCGCACAACACCCAGTTATGTGGCATTTACAGATTCAGAGCGACTGATAGGTGATGCAGCAAAGAACCAGGTGCTATGATCCAAAGAACACAGTTTTCGATGCGAAAACGATTGATTGGACGCAAATATGAGATCCAAAAATAATGGAAGATGTGAAACACTGGCCATTCAAAGTGGTTAGCGATTGTGGTAAACCCAAGATATGCGTTGAATACAAGGGTGAGAACAAACGTTTCGCCCAGAGGAAATCAGTTCAATGGTGTTGACCAAAATGAAGGAGACGGCTGAAGCATATTTGGGTACAACAGTGAGCGATGCTGTAATCACAGTGCCAGCGTATTTCAATGATTCACAGAGGCAAGCAACAAAAGATGCCGGACGAATAGCTGGTTTAAATGTGCTGCGAATTATTAACGAACCCACAGCAGCTGCGTTGGCATATGGACTCGATAAGAATTTGAAAGGTGAACGTAATGTATTAATCTTCGATTTGGGTGGCGGCACATTCGATGTATCAATCCTAACCATCGACGAGGGTTCACTATTCGAAGTGCGTGCGACTGCTGGTGATACACATTTAGGTGGTGAAGATTTCGACAACCGACTTGTAAATCATTTGGCGGATGAGTTTAAGCGCAAATACAAGAAAGATCTACGTTCAAATCCTAGAGCATTGCGTCGTCTACGCACAGCTGCCGAAAGAGCGAAACGCACATTGTCATCCAGCACAGAGGCTACTATAGAAATCGATGCACTGTTCGAAGGAATCGATTACTATACAAAAGTAACAAGAGCGCGCTTCGAAGAATTATGTGGAGACTTGTTCCGTCAGACTTTGGAGCCGGTGGAGAAGGCATTGAATGATGCAAAGATGGACAAGAACCAAATTCATGATATCGTACTGGTTGGTGGTTCAACGCGTATACCAAAAGTACAGAGTCTATTGCAGTCGTTCTTCTGTGGCAAGAGTCTAAATCTTTCCATAAATCCGGATGAGGCTGTGGCATATGGTGCAGCCGTTCAAGCAGCTATTTTGAGTGGCGACAAGAGCAGCGAAATTCAAGATGTCCTACTGGTTGATGTAGCGCCACTGTCATTGGGTATCGAAACTGCTGGTGGTGTTATGACGAAAATCATCGAACGAAATTGTCGCATTCCATGTAAGCAAACGCAAACATTCTCCACATATTCCGACAATCAACCTGGCGTCACAATCCAGGTGTTTGAGGTGAACGTGTCATGACCAAAGACAATAATCGTTTGGGCACGTTCGATCTATCTGGTATACCGCCAGCACCACGTGGAGTGCCTCAGATTGAAGTAACTTTCGATTTGGACGCCAATGGTATACTGAATGTATCGGCGAAGGAAATGAGTTCTGGCAATGCTAAGAATATCACCATCAAGAACGACAAAGGACGTCTATCACAAGCCGAAATTGATCGTATGGTTAATGAAGCAGAGCGATATGCTGAAGAAGATGAACGACAACGCAATAAGATAGCGGCTAGAAATAATTTGGAGAGTTATGTATTTGGTGTTAAGCAAGCATTGGACGGTGCTGGTGATAAGCTGAGTGATAAGGAGAAAAGCGATGCATTAAAGGCTTGTGAAGACACCATCAAGTGGCTCGATGCAAACACGTTGGCCGATAAGGAAGAATACGAGGACAAGATGAATACATTGACCAAACTTTGTTCACCGGTTATGACAAAATTACACGGCGGTAGTGGTCAAGGAGCATCTTGTGGTCAACAGGCTGGTGGATTCGGTGGTGGACGCAGTGGTCCAACAGTGGAGGAAGTAGATTAAATTTGTACCCTTTAGACGTTAGTACTGGGAAATATGTAAATAAATTTAGTTGTGATATAAATTTAATAGTTTCTAGTAACAAATTATTTTTTTTTGTATAAAAAGACTGAAAATATAGAACAAAATATTTATTTTTTTAATTAAAAATTAATTTTCTTTTATTTATTCTGACTTGGGTGGGAGGTTGTGGGTTTGGTGGTCGTAGATTTTTATTTTTGCAATCAAGTTTGATGGTGTTGTAGGTCGAATGGTTTGATTGAGCAGTGCATTTATGCATATATACATACATTCATGGATCACAACATATAACATCGGTTTCAGCTATTGGACATATTTGTACCAAATAACTCCACGTACATGTAAAATCAAAAATGTTTGGGGTGACATTATTCGATGTGACGTGATATGCTATGACCAAATATAATATATTGTGATATGGTGCTATGATAGCCACAGCTGAGTGGAGGAATCCAATTGTTGGCGGAGTCGGATTTAAAAACGACAAAATAATTACTTTGGTGTAATGAAATCCAATGTTATCGGTTTAATCAGCCCGATTCTGCATTTCGACTTGGATTGGAATTTTTCGATTTGGCAATTTTGGTATTCTGTGTTCCAATCTCTTTCGATCCAACTTCGAATCGTTCGATTTTGTGTATTCTGCATTTCGATCGTAGTTCCGTTTTCTAAGTTGCAAATTAGTTGGCGGAAAAATATTTTCTTTTTAGTTTTTTATTAATTTATAACAGAATTTTAGCAAAAATGTAAGTAAAACTTTTGAGAAACGTAAAAGGCTTGATGATGATTGTTTTTTATATGTTTCCAGGCCAAAAACAACATGTCGATGTCGAAGTCCCTGGACGTATTTGCTCCGCAAAAGTATCTAACACATACTTGAAAGCATCCTAATTAAGTCGAAAATTTTTTGTAACCTAAATAAGAAACTAAGTCATTAAACTTTACCACTTTTATGTTAAATTTCTTGCAATTCGTCACTCATCTCAAATGGATTACACAAGTCTCGCAATATTTGCCTTTCGATTCTCGCCTGGCCATTTTCTTATGCGTTTCTTTCCAACTCAACAAATAATGCCGCTGCTGTTGATTCCATTATAATAGACAGCTATAATTTGTGTCTGTTGTTGTTGCTGTTGTAGCGATAAGGTTGCTCCCCGAAGGCTTTGGGGAGTGTTATCGATGTAATGGTCCTTTGTCGGATACAGATCCAGTACGCTCCGGTACCACAGCACCATTAAGGTGCTAGCCCGACCATCTCGGGAAACGATTTATGTGGCCACATTAAACCTTCAGGTCATCCTCTCCCTCCCCACCCCCAAGTTCCATGAGGAGCTTGGGGTCGCCAGAGCCTCGTCTGTTAGTGAAACAGGAGTGGCCGCGGATAGATAAGGTTGACAATTGGGTTTGGAGAAGCTGTATATTGCGCTGGCAACCTGAATAGTTGCGTTTCACAGCCCCTTGAATCTGGAATTTTAGTCGCCTCTTACGACAGGCATACCTACCGCGGGAATATTCTGACCCCTAACCCGCTGGGGTATTTATGTCTGTTCGTTGGGTCCAGTTATATGCCAAAGCAAGCTGCCGGAGTAGAGGAAGTTGAAGCGAAAACGTAAACAATCCTTGCGGAAAGAACAAATAAATTTTCATAGAGTATTTTAGGCCACTGCAATGAAACTAGCATCCATAAAATTCAGAAAATGTCAGCTATATTCGTGCAGGAATCCGTTTTAACAAAACTTGGTGGCCACGGCAGGGAATTGGCCAAAAGAACGACAAAAACACACTTACAATTATGAAAGCACTTCACTCAAAAAAATATAACACTGCGGCAATATATTCTATTCCTTTCTTTGTACAAAATGGCTTGGATAATAAAATATAAACGTTTTTGAGTGTTTTTTACAAATTTTCTTTAATTTATTTTGTTCCAATGTTCACACATTCCGTACAAACAGCTGCTTTCGAAAACTCATTTGCTCTTCCTCTTCTCGTTACGATTCTGTCGTAATGCAGAATACCAAACTTCGATTTGAGCGGAGCGTAGAACGGGAACGTAATCGAAATGCAGAATAGGGGTGAATGTTCGAATTGGAATTGGTGTCGGTTTTAGGTGTCACAGAATCCGATAATATCGATTTTGCTATCGGAAACAATCCAATCAGTTACATGCTGTTGGATTTAATTTTTCCTAGTTGTATTTCTCTTGCAGTTGAGTATTTTCTAAAAATGTAAGTAAATATTTATTATCATTTTATAAAAAAAAATGTAAATTTACATTTTTACATGTTTGGGAAGCTATCAAAGCATATTACATCAGATCAGACCAAAGTTATCGATACCACATCAAATCGATTTATGTATGTAAGTACACATACGAGTTCTTAATAATGGCTTGGTGTGAACCAAATAAGATAAAAGTGCTGAATCATTTCAATAAATGGACTGATATCATATAACACTGTATAAAATATATCACGTCAGATAATTTATATTTCACACCAGGGTAATTCTTTACGACATCATGACTTATACAACAAGTCCAAAAATATCGGGAGGGGGTAGGTATCAAGAAACGCGTTTTGTATCCTGGTTCGCCAGCCCGAAAACGGAAAACTAAAAATTGAAAAATACCCGGCCCGCTCCGAAACCCGGGGTGGGATCCATGGCACTTCTACCCAGAACACATTTCTGCATTGCTTATACATAAAAAACCCTGGGTGGGTCCAACGCCGGTTTGGAGATCAAAAGTATATCCGCGCAAAACACTTTTCTTCGCAGTTTTTTTTTGTGGGTACACCATAATCATCAAAATTACAACAACTTGCAAGTTTTCAATTTCCTTTGCGAATAGCTCTTGACAGACGTAAACGTTCTGTTTTTCGTTTTCGGGATCCTGGGACTAAAACGCGTCTTTTGACACCCATCCCGATATTTCCGAATTCCCTGGATCTGTGGGATTCTACTCCCCAAAATCGGTGCGAAAGCAACCTGCCTAGTATCGCATAGAACGTATTATGTGTGCGAAAGATCTTAATATTTGGCTTAAATGGTGCGGCTTCAGACCTTCATTCCATTAAATTTCCACGATACGCCACATACTTCAAATTTCCCATATAAAAAGAATCGACAAGCAATATCTATCTCACTGTCGACTTCAAAGCAGCGCGAAAAGAAGGTGTCAAAAGACGCGTCTTGACATCAGTATTAATAATCCGAAAAACATATTTATGGTTCTTCCCGTCATGCTAACGAAAAAATAGTAGGAACATAATGATGTATATTGGAACGATTTTTCGTCATCCCTTGTCAAATTTGGTTTTGAGACAAACCGGTTTCGGCGTTGTGCCATCATCAGTGTCGATTTTCGTTCAGATCTGTTGTTGTCGTTTGTCCTGTATTTATAGTTCGTAGGGACATGACCAGGTATTGTCAAAATTGATGCTTGTGTATATTTAGTAATGAGTATGTTCTTTCAGAACCGAGGGTGGTTTTTACTGATTTTTACCTGCCACAGTCCGCCACACAAATAGATCAGTAAGAACCACCCTCGGTTCTGAATGAACACAGAGCACATACACATAACTAAATATACACAAGCATCAAGTTTAATTGAATAAATAATACATTTTTTATAAACGGCAATATATTATTCACACAAGGAATCAGTAGAATACTTAATAATTGGTGACCTCGACGTGATTGCCAGAAAAGTGAAAATTTTCTAACCTCAATTTTCGTACATCGCATTGTAAATTGCCGCAATGCCTGTTTATGATTCGCCAGTTCGCGGTGAGCAAAACCAGACGGCTGCATCAACATCTCCAAGGCCGCTTGAGCAACAAACGGATTGCACGAGGCACCACCGCAACAAGTGCAAGCAAATTTTGTGCCACGTACTGCTCAAGTAAGTAATCAGCAACGAGCAGTCAATAATATGATGGCTGGTAACTATCATAGTTACGTACCGGCTTATAAATACATTAATCCGCAACTAAATAATGATGCACAAATCATGGCAATTTCGCATCTTACACTTCCTGAGTTGTAGACCAATGATCCGGAAATATGGTTCATACATATTGAAGCACAGTTCCCAACACGGAATATCAAGAATGACAACAGCATGTATCAGGCCAGAAGAACCCATTCGCAGCATGGTTGGCACTACTGCCTGATGTCGTATGCAAAATTCTTAAAGCCGTTCAGAACAACAGGACACTCGATGAACTAGCTGAAGCCGCCGACAGTGCTATGGAGAATCACACAAATTCTTGTGTTATGTCAACAAGTGTTGAAAGCCAACCACCTGCGGTACAGGCAATTATTGGTCAGGTCAGAACGTACCCCAATCTGGAATCTAGAGGCTCCGTAGAGCGCAGGCTTAGTAATCTTGAAAAGGCTATTGAAACTATGACAGCTTCGTTGGGTGAACTGTCTAGCAAGCTCAACAAGAGCGGCGAAAGACAATCTCGGTCGAGAACTCCAGGTGCGTAAGGTTCCTGATTTTATCGCAGCCGGTTTGGTGAAAAGGCAAATCGTTGCCTGCAGCCCTGCAGCTACAAGCCACCAGCCAGTCAGGGAAACTAAATAAGCTGTCGTCAATAGCTAAAGGGGTTGACGACAGCAAGGGCAGTCACATCCCACCTATTAAAGAATTTCGCCTACATATTTACGACAAATAGTTTCATTTCAAATTCCTTATTGACTCCGGTTCTGCAGTCTCCTACCGCGAGCTCTTGTCAAGGAAAAGCTACACTCCACAGGATTCACACTCTACGCAGCAAATTCCACAGCCATTAATACGTATTGTCATCAACCAGTTACACTCAATCTTGGTCTCCGGCGAGCAAGGGCCATGTACTTCATTATAGCCGACGTCCAATCAGCAATAATAGGCGCTGACTTTTGTTATGGAATACGCATTTTCTATGGGAGCAGCAAGGAAGGCAGTCGGCATGATCTTGTGGTGCACAGTGGCTAGTCATGTCGGCTGGGTTGGGTTCTTGCCAACCTTGCTGTCCTGCGCCATAACAGGAAAAAAGTTCCTATCATGCCTTTAAAAAATCAACTGACAAAATAGCGCAGAGCCGACTCAAAACGCTTGAAATTCAAATTAAAACAACATCCGGCCGAACCGGATGTCACGGGCAGACCGTTAAACATTCAAAATTTAAATTAAAAAAAAACTTTAAAAAAGAACTAAACGCAAAAAAAAATTTACAAAATTGACCGAACCGGAAATGACCGGTTACCATTCATGGAAAATCGAAAAGAAAATAGCTGAAAATTAGGAAAGGGGGAAAAACAAAAAGGGCCGAATATATATAGGGGCCGCCGCGGGTGTTGTTGCGACGCCCGGTACATTATTCCCATCCTCAAAAACCATGGCCACCGACGCACCTAAATTTTCGGTGGCCCCTTACCTGTATTCCCTACTTGCCTTCTAAATCAACAAGACGGTCAGCATTCCCATTTTACATAACATTTATTGACAATTCATTTAGTAAATAAAATTAAAGAAAAAAAAACTTTTTTAAAAATAAGCTTTTATTATTTTGGTTAATAAAATTAACTAAAAAGTAAACAATAAATTGACTCTAAAGAAATATAACACTTTATAAGTTCATTGTAAGCTTAAACGATAATTAGGCTTTTTCGTCTGCGACAAAAAAATTCTATATTGTACATAATTATATATTTTTAACATTAAAACTTTACACCTAAATTATTAAATCTTACAGTTTATATCACAGTCCTAATTGCTCTAATAAAAGCGTGTTACATTGCGATAGCAAGAAAAGGAGATCCTAAATGTTCTTAATTATACCATCAAAATTTAACACGTTTTTTATTAGAACAATTAGGACTGTGATATAAACTGTAAGATTTAATAATTTAGGTGTAAAGTTTTAATGTTAAAAATATATAATTATGTACAATATAGAATTTTTTTGTCGCAGACGAAAAAGCCTAATTATCGTTTAAGCTTACAATGAACTTATAAAGTGTTATATTTCTTTAGAGTCAATTTATTGTTTACTTTTTAGTTAATTTTATTAACCAAAATAATAAAAGCTTATTTTTAAAAAAGTTTTTTTTTCTTTAATTTTATTTTTTACTTTTTAGTTCGTTTTATTAACAAGTAATAGAAGCTTGTTCTTATAAAAGCTTTAAATATAAGTATAGGGGGTTGAAACAAAAACACATATATCAGTTACATCTGCGTATAATGCGTATTGGAATTTATTAGTACACATTTTATGCGCAGCAACTTCAGAGGTGTATTTAAAGTTTAAAGCATTGTAAATATAAGTATTGAAGTCATGAGCCTGGGCATTCGCGCAATTTTAGTGATGTAAATTGCATGGCGCCAGCGCCAATGCGGTGCCAGCTCAATGGTAGCTCATAGACGAAATTACTCCAAGCGAATTTTTGACGCTTCTTAGTAGTGAGTGCGTAGTACATTTTACTTGCGCTATTGAGTGAAACGACTTTTGTGTGTCAGGCACGAGTTTGGTGTTATTGGCGCTACTGGCAGTGATGACACTGAGCTGTTGACGGTAGCGCTGGTAGTTCAGATTTTGAATCAGAGAAAGAATTGATGACCCGTGTGAATTATTATGGCTTTGGCCGTGTAAATTATTATGGTGTATTTGTATTTTTAGATTTATGCACAATAAATTTGGTGTTTGAGCGGCCAAATAATAACAGTAGTATTGCTAAAGTGCTGCTTAGTTGATGGAATGTCGCTAATTTCTTAGCGATGATCAGCAGATTGTCAATATTTCGTTCAACGGACGCGCGAAATTGCCACATCTGCTCAAATTTTCCAAAGATTTTCCATTCTTGATTTAACTTAAGCTGTTATGCCAATATTTTTCAGCCAGCTTTTTTCAAATAGGTAATTTTTCCAAAAGCAAAATAAATTTACAGAAAAGATTACAGGGTTAAACAGCCTTAAAAATTCAGCTATGTTGGTTATACACAGAAATACAACAGAGGGTTGTGTCTCCACTTTTCGCAAGCGATGAGATTCACCACGCGTGACACGTGATTCACCACGTCCAAATATCACAATCCACGGATAGGTACCGGCGTGTTTGTATGGGACTTAGGCTGTTATGCCAAAGTAAATACAAATCTTTACCGATAATTGTGTTATCGATTAATTTATCGAATTCTAACAAAGTAATATTGCATTGTCATCGGAGTTATACATGTGTGCAAAATTTCAGCTCAATCGGACACCGGGAAGTGTATCAAATTTAACTTGCAAGATTCCATTACAGACAACAAAAGTGAAAGTAAATAAAAGCTTATAAATAAAAAAACAGAGACTTTAAATGAAACAAAATTGCCAACTTACGCATAAGCTTTGGCGGTAATTGAGCTTAGGAACCTTACATATACGTAACTAGGTGGTAGGCTAGCTAAATACTTATATATATATACTTATATACTTATAGTCTATTGTATTTTATTAGAAACAGTTTTTTTTTGTTTTCACCCATGACATTATAATTTAATGCTTTTTTAGTGTCGTGATTCCTTTTATCATTAATTTTTTTGTTTTGTTAACCTTTTTATTTTGTAAATTGAAAAAAAAACAAGTAAGGAAGGTTAAGTTCGGGTGTAACCGAACATCACATACTCAGTTGAGAGCTATGGTGACAACATAAGGGAAAATAACCATGTAGGAAAATAAACCGAGGGAAACCCTGGAATGTGTTTGTATGACATGTGTATCAAATGAAAGGCATTAAAGAGTATTTTATGAGGGAGTGGGCAATAGTTCTATAGGTGGACGCCATTTAGGGACATAGCCATAAAGGTGGATCAGGGTTGACCCTAGAATGCGTTTGTACGATATGGGTATCAAATTAAAGGTGTTAATGAGTATTTTAAAAGGGAGTAATCCTTAGTTCCATAGGTGGACGCCGTTTCGAGATATCGCCACAAAGGTGGAACAGTGGGTGACCCTAGTATTTGTTTGTACAATATGGGCATCAAACGAATGGTGTTAATGAGTATTTTAAAAGGGAAGTGGGCCTTAGTTCTATAGGTGGATGCCGTTTCGAAATATCGCCATAAAGGTGGACCAGGGATGACTCTAAAATTTGTTTGTACGATATGGGTATCAAATGAAAGGTGTTAATGAGTATTTTTAAAAGGGAGTGGGCCTTCGTTCTATAGGTGTTCGCCTTTTCGAGATATCGCCATAAAGGTGGACCAGGGATGATTCTAGAATTCGTTTGTGCAATATGGGTATGGCGGCCACCGTGGTGTGATGGTAGCGTGCTCCGCCTATCACACCGTATGCCCTGGGTTCAACTCCCGGGCAAAGCAACATCAAAACTTTAGAAATAAGGTTTTTCAATTAGAAGAAAATTTTTCTAAGCGGGGTCGCCCCTCGGCAGTGACTGGCAAGCGCTCCGAGTGTATTTCTGCCATGAAAAGCTCTCAGTGAAAACTCATCTGCCTTGCAGATGCCGTTCGGAGTCGGCAAAAAACATGTAGGTCCCGTCCGGCCAATTTGTAGGGAAAGCCAAGAGGAGCACGACGCAAATTGGAAGAGAAGCTCGGCCTTAGATCTCTTCGGAGGTTATCGCGCCTTACATTTATTTTCTATTTAATATGGGTATCAAACGAAAAGAGTTAATGAGTATTTTAAAAGGGAGTGGGCCTTAGTTCTATAGGTGGACGCCTTTTCGAGATATCGCCATAAAGGTGGACCAGGGGTGACTCTAGAATGAGTTTGTACGATATGGGTATCAAATTAAAGGTATTAATGAGAGTTTTTAAAAGGGAGTGGTGGTAGTTGTATATGTGAAGGCGTTTTCCAGATATCGACCAAAATGTGGACCAGGGTGACCCAGAACATCATCTGTTGGATACCGCAAATTTATTTATATATGTAATACCTGCCAAGATTTTAAGGGTTTTTTATTTCGCCCTGCAGAACTTTTTCATTTTCTTCTACTTAATATGGTAGGTGTCACGACCATTTTATAAAGTTTTTTCTAAAGTTGTATTTCGCTTCAATAAAACAATCCAATTACCTTACCATGTTTCATCCCTTTTTT
The DNA here is from genome assembly GCA_029619165.1 of Eurosta solidaginis. Classification (NCBI taxonomy): domain Eukaryota; kingdom Metazoa; phylum Arthropoda; class Insecta; order Diptera; family Tephritidae; genus Eurosta; species Eurosta solidaginis. Next base: position 12,021 of record JARSSU010009224.1, read on the forward strand.
CGTATTTGGTATAGAATTATGGCATTTTTTTCATTTTTCGTAATTTTCGATATCGAAAAAGTGGGCGTGGTCATAGTCGGATTTCGTTCATTTTCCATACCAAGATAAAGTGAGTTCAGGTAAGCACGTGAACTAAGTTCATTAAAGATATGTCGATTTTTGCTCAAGTTATCGTATTAACGGCCATGCGGAAGGACAGACGGACGACTGTGTATAAAAACTGGGCGTGGCGTCAACCGATTTCGCCCATTTTCACAGAAAAGAGTTAACGTCATAAAATCTATGCCCCTACCAAATTTCAAAAGGATTGTTTAATTTTTGTTCGACTTATGGTGTTAAAAGTATCCTAGACAAATTAAATGAAAAAGGGCGGAGCCACGCCCATTTTGAAATTTTCTTTTATTTTTGTATTTTGTTGCACTATATCATTACTGGAGTTGAATGTTGACATAATTTACTTATATACTGCAAAGATATTAAATTTTTCGTTAAAATTTTACTTTAAAAAAAAATTTTTTTTTGAAGTGGGCGTGGTCCTTCTCCGATTTTGATAATTTTTATTAAGCGTACATATAGTAAAAGGAGTAACGTTCCTGCCAAATTTCATCATGATATCTTCAACGACTGCCAAATTACAGCTTGCAAAACTTTTAAATTACCTTCTTTTAAAAGTGGGCGGTGCCACGCCCATTGTCCAAAATTTTACTAATTTTCTATTCTGCGTCATAAGCTCTACTCATCTACCAAGTTTCGTCGCTTTATCTCTCTTTTGTAATGAATTATCGCAATTTTTCGGTTTTTCGAAATTTTCGATATCGAAAAAGTGGGCGTGGTTATAGTCCGATATCGTTCATTTTAAATAGCGATCTGAGATGAGTGCTCAGGAACCCACATACCAAATTTCATCACGATACCTCAAAATTTACTCAAGTTATCGTGTTAACGGACGGACGGACGGACGGACGGACATGGCTCAATCAAATTTTTTTTCGATCCTGATTATTTTGATATATGGAAGTCTATATCTATCTCGATTCCTTTATATATGTACAACCAACCGTTATCCAATCAAACTTAATATACTCTGTGAGCTCTGCTCAACTGAGTATAAACATTTTACATATCTATACATCCAAAAGCAGAAAATGTTATATCAGGTGCGAAGGTGTGTAAGATTGTATATATGTATTTGCTAAGCTTAAGGGGCTGTTTAAAGTGTTCATGAATAATTAGTATAATAGCTATTTATGTAATTGTAAGACATATATAGATGGGGACCTACATTTGCCATTTAATTTGAAATTGAATCTTTTTCTTTTCTTTTAAATTGTAACCCATTTAGCTCTACTCAATGTGACATTTATAATTTCTACTGGGTAATTAACGTTAACTGCCCCATTGGTCATGGTACTTATATATAACGCACCATTTAAATTTCATTTTATGGATTTTTAATTTCAATAATCCGAAATTTTAAAATTGACCTGATTAATTGATTAATCATGACCAGATAGTGCAAAGTTCAATAGGTATTAGTCGTCACTACAGTGGTTCACCATTAAAAGGTATGTTTTTTACCGTCTAAGTATATTTAAAACGTATACGCCCATGCATGGAAGTACATATGTAGCAGGTAAAGAATACCTTTTATGCAAAATACTTAAATGAAGTTCATATTAATTACTGGAATTCCTTCTACGGTTCGTACGTATACATACATCTATGTATATTTTAAATATGTAGTAAACGTACACGCCTTTACATAGATGTATATATGTGGCAAGTAAAGAATAAATTTTATGTACAAAGATTTAAATGAAGTTCATATTAATTACTCATACATCGATGTATGTTTCAAATGGGTTTATCTCAAAAATTTATCATAAGTTCATTACTTTAAGTAAAATAAAATGGTTGAACTGTTTACAGCAATGAGCTCGAAAATAGCATCGAAAATTAATAACACTGGTTTTAGGTGACTATCTCCCTTCACTTATTCGTTGCAAGTTCGAAAGTGTCAGCTTCATTAGAAGTTCAAAGATAACTCTGCCTTTCGAAACAGTTTAACCAGTTTTATTAACTCTGTATGTCTAACTTACTACAAGCGTCCTCACAAATTATGTGAAGGGAAAAAATTTAGGTTTTCCGTATCCTGGAACGAACTCACCGCTTAGGCTGCAGTTGTTGTTGGGTTGTTATATCCGGTGTTGCAGCTGGCGTTGCTGCAGGCCTATGTTTAGCGGCCCTGCTGTTGTTGTTGTAGGTGCTGTTGCAGCAGGCCTATATTCGGCGGCCCTGCTGTTGTTGTTATACCTGGCGTTGCAGCAGGCCTATGTTTAGCGGCCCTGCTGTTGTTGTTGCCGCAGGCCTATGTTCAGCGGCCCTTCCTTTGTTTCCGCCGAACCAATATCAATAATTCTACTCTTAAGGCCATTTAACTGATTTTAATGGATTTACTTGGTATTGGTTGTCAAAATTGTGACCAGAACGTTCGCGTCAGATGTGTTGGTGGATAATGAAGGCGATTAATGCCTCGCTGTCGTTGTTGGAGCTGGTGCTGGTGGTAAGCCTGGTGGATGGAACGCGTTTGGTTGGCGCTGCCGATGGGATACCGAGCCTTGATGGCGCTGCGATGGTGGTTGCGCAATTGGTGGTGGATGCGCTCGTGGTTGGTATGGTCGTCGTCGTCGTAATCGTCGTGTAGCTCTCAATAAGGGCGGGTATCGAGTATTCCCTTTAAAATGGATTCAAATCTATGCCCGTACAACTTTGTGAAATCCACTACGAATTTTGTTACGAAAATTCATTTGGTTTTCGTTTCACAAGTACCAGCCACTACCAACCATACGGTCGGGTCCGAATATACACCGCACAATTTTTTTGTGAGCTGTTTCTTATTTTATATCCACGTTTTACGAAATTATTTGGTTTATCGCTATTATGGATGAAAGCAGATAGCTACCACGTTTTTTTTTCTTCCAGCTGTTGTCGCCCCAGGCAATAATCTCCCTTTCCGGAAACTGCCCTTTTTTTTCTTCTTTTTGACAAAATGGCTTCAACAGCGGCTGTCGCGACATCTAGTGTACATTTCGTTCAAAATTGCGTTGGCACCTTTTTTCGCTATCACTAGCCACTAGGTGCGTTCCAAAGGTGACTCTCCCAAGTGGACCATAACACTTTATTGCGCATTTTGGTCTACTGATAGATCTCAAAAAACGTCGACTGATTGACCTGCACACATCGCTTTCACCGACTGGAGAGCTTGTCGAGGCGATATAGTACAACTTATCAACCATGGATTCCACTGCGCATATCGACAACAAGTGCCGCGAACTTCTAAATGATTCAGCGACATAACCAATCCCAGTGCCTCTGCAGCAACATATCAAAATACAGGGGTGGCACATCACATTTTAACAACAGCACCACCTGTGGTTGAACGAGTACGACGAATAGCTGCTGAAAAACTTAAGGCAGCTAGAGATAAAATTAACCTCTTGCTGAAGCTGGGTGTAATAAGATCTCCCAGCAGCCAGTGGGCCAGCCCAATTCACATGGTACCCAAAAAACTGGGACATTGGCGTAACATCGGAGTTTTCCGGCGACTCAATTCGCAAACTGTCCCTGATCGGTATCCTCTGCTTGTTCCGGATGATATATTTCAACGACTTCATGGCAAAAATATTTTCTTAACGATTGATCTTGTTCGCGCGTATCACCAGATCCCAATGGCTCCGGAGGACATTGAGAAGACAGCGGTCCACAACTCCCTTTGGGCTGTTCGAGTTTCTGGGGGTGCCTCCAGGGCTACGCAACGCCACGCAAACATTTCAACATCACATGGACAATATTTTGAGAGGTATAGACTTTGTTGGATGTTTCATTAATGATCTCATAGTAGCCTCTGAGACTCGTGAGGAGCACATCCAGCACCTAAAACAAATTTTTGTTATTCTGCGTGGAAATAATCTCACAATAAACCCGAGCAAATGCCAGTTTGCAAAGGAGGATGTAATAAACTTGGGCTATATGACCAATCAGCGGGGGTATCAGCCACCAGTCCATTGTGTCAAGGCAGTTCTGGCATATTCTAAACCAGAGACTATTATGGATTTGCGGCGGTTTTTGGGAATGATAAATTATTACCGCAAGCACCGCTCAATGCATTATTGAAAAGTGCTAAGACGAAAGACAAAAGGAAATTACCTTGGACAAAAGAGTTGGAGGAAGCTTTCGAAGCTTGCAAGCAGAGCGTAGCTGCAGCTACTCGTACAGCATTTCTTTCGTCAACTGCTCCACTCTCGCTTACAACTGACGCATCCGATTTGGCCATAGGCGCATCGTTGGAACAGTTTGAAGATGACATGTGGAAACCAGTGGGTTTTTTCTCCAGGAAACTCAGTCCTACCGAGACCAGATACAGCACGTATGATAGGGAGCTGTTAGAAATATTCGCAGCCGTTAAGTTCTTTTGTCACATATTGGAGGGCCGGCAGTTCATAGTCAAAACAGATCACAAGCCTCTCGTCTACTCGTCAACGTCAGCTCAATCAACTTGGTATTATATCCCAATTTACCACGGAAATCATTTACCTCAAGGGCGAAGAAAATACAGTTGCCGACGCCCTGTCGAGAATCAACGCTATCAACATGCCGACTGTTTTGAGTGCTGAAGGGATTCAACAGGAGCAGCAAGATGATGAAGAGCTCCAGCAGCTGACTAGCAACAACAATACCTCGTTAATGCTCCAACGTTTATCTATTGACGGCAAGTTTATCATATATTGCGACACATCATTGGGTATGGTGAGGCCTTTTATTCCCAAAAACTTGCGCCGAACAGCTTTTGACACTATTCATGGGCTATCTCATCCGAGCGGCCGAATCACGGCACGCACACTCAAATAAAAATGCATTTTTTTTCCTCCGGGCATCAAGAAGGACGCACTGAACTGGTATCGCAACTGTATATCTTGTATTACCAGTTGCTGTTCCCTTTGTAGAAAAATAGTAATTTCCAATGCGACTCTGTATTGATAAAATCAACTTTGCTTATATTGATACTTTGCGGATATGAACAATTGGAATTTACTTATGTATATTAATACTATGCAGATATCAATACGTGAAATTTACAATTCTAGGAAATATTAATATTCAAATTATTTTTAGGTTTGATGTTGTCAAGTATGTATTGTGAAATAATTTGTCAAGTTGAGTTGAAATAAAGAAATCAATTCAATAGGTTATGGGCCAGGCACGGAGGGTCCGCAGTTTTAAAACATTATTTATCGTTAACGAGTAACACATTCATTTGCATACAGTCGTAATGAGTTCCATGTATCAGATCGAGAAATTGGATGAAGGTAATTACGATACATGGAGCATCCAAATGCGTAGTGTGATGGTCCATGCAGAGACATGGAAGTTATGGAGGAATAACGGCCAGAAACAGAACCAGCTTCTTGGGATGCAATGGATTAAAAAGCTTTAGCAATGATTACGCTGAGCGTGAAGCCGTCACTACTATGCTATTTGAAGAATTCCACGAATGCAGCGGATGCTTAGCGGAAGCTCAAAGATGTACATCAACCCAGCGGACCAGTAAGGAAGGCATCCCTATATAAGCAGCTGCTCGGTTTGCGAATGATATATGGTGTCGGTATGTGTGACTATATAAATAAATTTTGTTCAGTCATATATAAGCTCTCGCAGGTCGACATTAAGCTTGGCGAGGAGCTGGCAGTAATCATATTGCTTTCTAGTCTATCGAAGCAATATGAAAATTTCGTCATAGCTATGGAAACACGCGATAGTTTGCCTTCCCTAGAGGTCTTAAAAATTAAATTACTAGAAGAAGGGGAGCGCAGAGGGGCGGAATCTAAACCAATACAATGCAGCGAGCAACAGGCGTTTCATGCAAATACCAAGCCATTGCAGAAAAAGCGTCAAGAAAAGAAAGACATCGAATGGTATAAGTGCGGTCAGCGTGGGCATTACAAAAATCAATGGAAAAATTCAGCCAAGGGGGAATCGATCAGTACGCAGAAGCTACCAAATCGTTCATTTACAGTTTCGTCAGCAACAGAAACGGGTAATATACATAGATGTTTCGACCTGGTGTGTGGTCAGTGGAGCAACAGCTCACATGTGCTGCGTACGTAATTTGTTTACGAATTACTGCTCTCAGGAGGAAGACGTAGTGTTGGCTGATAATAAGGTAATACCTGCAGTAGGCAGAGGTGATGTCGTACTCCAAACCGATTAATGTGAGCTTAAGTTAGAGAACGTTCTGCATGTCCAGCAGATGAGAGGGAATTTTACTTCGGTAAGTCGAGCAGTTGAGCGTGGTTGTACAGTGAGTTTCAACAACAAATACACTATTATAAGCCAACAAAGCGAAACAATTTTGAGTGCTAAAAAAATAGGAAGGTTATTTATCTTTGAAAGCAAAAATAATGTATGCTATGGTTTAACGCAGGGCAGTGGAGTTGTATGGCATAACAGGTATGGCCATTTGAATTATGGTAGTTTGAAAAAACTCATAAAAAATAAGATGGTGATCGGCATAGAAAATGCCGATTTTCCAGACAGTTCGCAGTGCAGAACGTGTATGAAGTGTAATATACATACACAGCCATTTCCAGCTGCGTCAGAAAATCGCTCAAATGTATTGCTTGAGTTAATACATACTGCTGTATGTAGCCCTTTTGAGAAGCGTTCCCATTGGTGGGTCAGCTTATTTTTTAACTTTTATAGATGACATGTCTAGGCGCATATTTACATATTTTCTGAAGTCAAAGGATGAGGTTTTCGAAAAATTTATAGAATTTAAGAATATGGCAGAGCGTCAGACTGGGCGAAAAATCAAAGCAATCCGTAGTGATAACGGCCGAGAGTACATCAATAAACGTTTCGATAATTTTCTGAAACAGCATGGTATAGTGCGGCAATTGTCTGTTTCAAATAGTCCACAGCAGAACGGTGTTTGCAGAAAGGGCGAACAGCACTCTCGTTGAAATGGCAAGAAGTTTGCTTGTACATTCTAATATGCCAGAGTTTTTCTGGGCGGAGGCAGTACAGACAGCGTGTTATATACGGAACAGATCGCCAACATCAGCGCTAACTGGTATAACTCCATTCGAGGCGTGAAACGGAAGAAAGCCCAATGTAAAAAATATGCGTACATTTGGGTCCGGAGCTGTAGGTTTAGATAAGACACGTCATAGCAAATTTCAGCCGAAAGGGAAGGAGTATCGCCTGGTAGGATACTCATTAGTGTCAAAAGCATACAGACTTTACGATAAGGAAAACATTAAATTGTGGAAAAGCGAGATGTTTTGTGTGACGAACCTTCAGATTTTGATCGGAGTGATGACAAAATATTGTTTGACTTACCAATAAAAAGTTCGCCAGATAACGTGTCAAGTCATGATACAGTCAAGCAGTCTCCATGTAAAGTTGACGCCATCCAGCTTGAAGAAATGAGCAGTGGAGACATGGAAAGTGATGATTTCGCGAGTGCAGAGGAACCAAATTTTGAACTTACACAATATTTAAAAATCGGGACAGGCAGACCGAGACTGATTCGGACAGGCATCAAAGGACGTGCCACTTACATTTAAGGAAGCAACTACCAGTAAGCACTCATCTTTTTGGAAGGCAGCTATGGACAAGGAATCTGAAGATTGCGAAGGGTACGTGGACGCTGCACAGTGTTTCGTGTAGAACAAGCTAGCTGGACAAAATTATTTTATGAGATTTTCCGTTTCATATGCAGTCATTTATTACAACTACGTCATTTTTTCAGCCATATGTTCTTTTTTTATTTTTTTTCCAAAATTTACTTCATATGCATACATTTGCTTATTTCATATACGGTAACTCATGTGAATAAGTGACATAGATCCAAAAAAATTTAAAGGACTTAAGAATATACTTTATTGTACTTAAATTGAATGGAATACAAATCTCAATACTCTAAAAAATTCTAAAAATTCGGAAAAAAAAATTAAAATTTTTTATGAAAATTCGTCGAATTTTTTAAATATAATTTAGTTTTTGTTATAGATCGTGACAAATTTTCTTATGGGAAATTAGTTTAAAATAAATTTGCGAAAGCGAAAATTGTAAGAATTATCCAAAAAGGGGTGTCTACTTATTTATTGAGTGACTGTACATATGTACATACATATTTTGTATTTATTTGAGTATTTATCCTGGCACTACAATTTTTACAGAATTATTTTATAGTAAAGTCAGGAATGTAAAAGTGAATTACAATAAAATAATAACAATGTAAATAATTAATTAATTATGTCAAAATTACTTATTGCAAAAACTTAAAAGTAAAGTATCATACAAAGTAGAAAAGACAATAGATTTAAATTGAATAAAACCTGATCCAACAAAAAGTTATAGGGTAGGTTATCATTTATAATTATGTTATTATACGCTATCATCACTTTCATTGGATGAGTCAATTGTGAATAGTCATGAGCATCACCAACACTACTGTGAAAGCTTGAAACAACTGGGGTATTTATTGACTCCTCAACATTATCGGGGGACAGTAAATTTAAGACTTCTGATGTCAGACTTTTAAATTTTTTCTTAGGTATCTCCCTAAAACTGTTAACTAAAGGATCCGATGTTATAAGCAACATATTCATAAGATCTCTATTCGTGGCTTCACGCGACTGCTTTTGTGTGTTATCAGCCTGAATCGTCTCAAATCTTTGTTACGGGCTTCCTGTGCTTCCTCGGAAAGTTGACCAATAGGTAAAATTGCTGATTTTATAATATCAGTACAATGCACTAAGAATGTATGAACAGCAACAGCATATTAAACCATGGATAGAGATCTATGTATAGTTTTTTAGTCTCGACCGCAAAATTTTTCAAGTTTTTGGATATTTATATTGTACCCAGATGCTAACGCGCGAAGGAGAGTGTCGAATCTTTTGATGAGCGTTACATCCAATCCCGTAATCTCAGCACTAGCCTCAGAATTTTCGAAAAACCTACGAGCAGTGTTGCAGTCATTGGTATTGCCGAAACCTGGTTTTGGTTTATCTTCATCAATCCATTTGTATGTACCTGTTTTTATGCCTTGGTGACTGATGCGGTAGGTTGTGGCAGGTTGAAGTCAATGATCTTCGCCTTTTTGCTTTTGGTGTGATCTTGTTGACTTGCGCGTTTATTTTTGTATGTTTTATGGCTACGTGTTTGTTCCCTGTACCAGGGAATTGGTTTTGCCGTTTGTAGATCAGCTTTAAAGGGTTCAAATATCTCGTCGGAGCTGGTACGTACATACATCCTATTTGATATGTAGAGATAACTAAATCTACATTAAAAATAGATGTGCAAAGAATTCGCAATGGTTTTTTCTTTCGACTATTAGAGAATACTTGCGACTATAACATATGTAAAATTAGCCCGGATGTCGGCGGATGTATGCAACTTTTTTGTTCCTAAATTTAAAAATATAGAGAAAAAATACCTTTTCTTCTTAATAACGGAATGTTAAATATATTGAAAATACTCTTATTGCGAAAGAATTACTATTAAAAAATTTTACTTACCTTCGAGCTTAGAATCCATCAAAAAAATTATGTAAAAGTGTTCACTTAAAAGAAATATGAATCTTAATATTCAACAAGAATTTTGCAAATTAATCAATGCATTTTACGGCCACTCCTGCCTTCTTACTTCAATTACTCAATATATATGAGCAAAAGATATCAAAAAAAAGCAAAAAATACCGTTATTTGTTTGTTTTCTTTCATTTCTGATTACACTTTTCTTGGAATAAGAACTTTGTTTTTGCCCAGCTAGCTTGTTCTACACGAAACACTGTGCGCTGGTAGACTTACCCAAGGGTCAGCAAGTAATTGGATGTAAGTGGATATATATAACCAAAAAAGATGAAAATGGTGTAATGGTGCGTTATAAAGCTCGTTTGGTAGCCAAAGGGTGCTCACAGAAGTTTGGAGAAAAACTATTTTGAGGCGTTTTCACCAGTGTGGCGGTATGTCCATACGTTTATTGCTTGTTTTGTCTGTTGAGCTGAAGCTATACTTACACCAAATGTACGTTTGTACCGCCTATCTCCATAGCGAGTTGAATGATTTTGTCTATATGAGTCAGCCAGAGGGGTATGAAGAGAGTAGCGAAAAAGTTTTGAGGCTCAACAAAGCTCTTTATGGTTTAAAAACAAGCGGGGAGAGAGTGGAACTTAAAATTAATTGCAGCGCTATGTGAACTGGGATTTACTCAGTGCAAGAATGAGCCATGTTTGTATAAACAGGATATAAAAGGTAGTCTTTGTTTAGTATTAATCTGTGTAGATGATTTACTAATAGCATGCTAGAGCAAAACACATTTGATGAAAATAAAATCGATGATTTCGACGAAGTTTTAAAGCGTTGATAAGGGTCAATTGAAGATGTTTTTTGGGTATACAGATTCAACGGGACGGTGAACTAGGTGACATATCGATGAATTAGTCACTTTATATCAATAATATTGTTACGAATATTAGCAAAACTAAGGGGTGCTGCGATCTCTAAGCCGATGCTAAGCGGCGCCTTGCATGCACATCCATAGATCAATCATTATGTATCTACATAAACGAATCAATCATTATGTCTACACATAAGTAGGTACACGCAGATGAGAGCAACGCACAAGCATATGCAGATATCTTATCTGAAACGCTCCTAAAGGTATGCAATTGTGATTGTGAAAGTGTCGCTCACACATGCAAGCGCATGGGGTATGAGAGAAGCTATAAAAATTATACATCTGTAGTTGTAGCTAAGAAATTTATAACTAAGTAAATTCTGGAAGCTTCTAGCTCGCTGCCACGAGGAAATCACAGAGTATAAAAGCATCAGCGGTAGAGGCGCTATGGGCAGTTACAGTTAAGCACGCTATCTGTCGGGCAATATATCAGTTTCATTTAAGCTATCAGTCAGTTTGGTTATTAAGCCAGCTACTTGCAAGGTATAAGCGTTATTGTGAAGTACTTTAATAAAGGCCATTTTTCCATTATTCAATATTGGAGTTATTTATTCAACAGTTTAGCGATACGAACTTAGCAAAAGGGCAAATAAGAGGATTTGCAGTAAATTCGTTACAATATGTTACAAACTCACAGTATGCAACAGTGTAAAGTTGCAGCTACGCCATTAGATACAGGTTTTCAAGTAGCGTGCGATAACGACGAATGCGCAATTGAAGATTTAACGACATATCAGTCAACAGTTGGTGAGCTAATGTGGCTAGCTTTGACTTCGATACCAGATATCTACCATTCGGTTGTAAAATTGGCACAAAGAAATAACAATCCCCATAGTGAACATGTCACAGGCGTAAAACATGTAATACGCTACCTAGGAGCTACAAAAGATCTTAAATTAAACTATTTTTCATGTGGCCAGGCACTTGAAGGATTCGTAGACGCAGATTGGGGTGGTGATAAGAGCAACTGCAGATCGTACACCGGGTATGTATTTTTCTTAGCTGGTGGACCCATTTCATAGAAGTCGGAGAAACAGGGATGTGTGGCTTTAAGCAGTACAGAAGCAGAGTATATGGCATTGTCGTCTGCAGCTGAAGAAGCGTTACATTTGAGACGTCTAATTATTGAGATTGTTTGTGGTAAAGCTAATACACCCACCGTATTATATGGTGATAATCTGAGTGCACCAAATCTGGCGAAAAATCCTGTTTACCATTCCAGATCAAAACACATCGACATCAGGCATCATTTCGTTCGTGAGGCTATCCAAACTGGTGATGTAGAACTAAAATATGTTTCAACTGAAAATATGATACTTAGCAGATGTTTTAACTAAGAATCTTACGAAAGCAAAGCATTCGCATTTTTTGAACCTATCTTAGTTAATGTAAACAGATTCTCATTGAGGAAGGGTGTAGAAAAATAGTAATTTCCAATGCGACTCTGTATTGATAAAATCAACTTTGCTTATATTGATACTTTGCGGATATGAACACTTGGAATTTACTTATGTATATTAATACTATGCAGATATCAATACGTGGAATTTACAATTCTAGGAAATATTAATATTCAAATTACTTTTATGTTTGATGTTGTCAAGTATGTATTGTGAAATAATTTGTCAAGTTCAGTTGAAATAAAGAAATCAATTCAATACCTTTAAAGGACATGACAGCTGCTTCTGTAAGTACTGCGTTTTATTAAAGCTGGATAGCCCAGTTTGGCACACCCTCACCATTACTACAGATCAGGGTGCCCAATTTGAATCAGCATTATTCACAGCTTTGACGAGAATGATCGAAGCTAATCGTGTCAGGACAACACCCTATCCCCGACAATCTAATGGCCTTGTTGAAAGTTGGCATAGAACACTTTAAGCAGCGCTGATGTGCAACTATCATGCAGCATGGCCAGAAGTTTTGCCTTCAGTTCTCCTTGGTCTTCGCACGTGCATTAAAGATGATTTGAATGCCTCGGCCGCAGACTTGGTTTACGGCACTGCATTGCGACTCCCTGGCGAGTTTTTCATATCAGAAAACACACCGTGGACCCCCATGTTTTTATTCAGAAGTTGCGAACACACATTAGAAGTTTAAGGTCCACTCCAACAGCTCATCACACAAAATCTAAAATGTTCGTTCTGAAAGATTTATACACAGATTTATTTTTCTCCGAATTGACGCAATCAAAGGCCATTGGAGCATCCCTACTCCGGGCCTCATGAAGTTCTGGAGCGCATAGATGACTACGTTTTTAAAATAAAGGTTGATGGTGTTGAAACAATAGTGTCAGTTAGCAGACTTAAACCAACATATTCACCAAAGAAGATAAACAACGTGACAGTCAGCCGAATCCTCTGCAAACTGCCAAGCAAGATCAGCAACAGTTTCAAACAGTCGACCAGACAGAGACATCGGGATTCCAATCTGCACCGACTATCACAGACAAGTTTTCACCTTCGCATACCAAATAACACAAATTCCCTTCGCAACTGTTACATAACTGGCTACTGGGGCAAGGCAGGGTGGCAAGTGGCATGGTGGCGAGCCCAGCTAAAACTCGTCGGTTGGGAGTGGTTAATTTCCACCTGCCCAGCCTTCATATGTAATCAAAAATAGTTGTGTCATGCCATATCAGAAATGTACTTGTGACAGGGAGGAAAGCAATCAGAAAAACACAGAAAACAGTAGGCCCGTCCCGTCCAGTCCTGTCGCGTCCGTTGGAGTCTACCCACCCTCTTCGGCGCGCGCACTCGAAGCCATGAGCGCTGTGCTGACTCCTCTCTTTCTACGGCGCCCCCAAATCTTGACACTAGTCCGTCTGAATGAGTCCTAGTCCAGTCCATGTCGGTATAGTCAAAGGTCCGTGCAGCCTACTTCACCTCTCGTTCCACTAGTGCAACACCCACACCAATCCAATTAAATTAGCAACTCATTTATACCTTTATATTAAGTCGCTTTCATGTTTGTCCCCTCATTTCCATACGAATTTTTGACCCACGGAAAAGTCTTTTCGGTAACTTCCCGTTGAGCTAGACACTTGATACTTGGAGCATAGTTCAGATCAGGGAGACATTACAATGCAGGTGAAAAAAATCTGCTAGGTGGCGCACCGATCGAGATATACAGAAAATTAATTTTAAAATAGAAATTTTGCGATCGACTCTTTAACTAACTTCTCGGTGATCCAGAAACTTGAAACTTAGCACATAGTTTGCGAGTCGATGGCACTACAATTCGTAGAAAATAAAATGCCGCCAGGTGGCAGACGAATCGAGATAAACGAAAATCCCTGAAAAAACGCAGGGAATCTTGCGATCGATTTTTAAGTAACTTCCCGGTGAGCTGGAGACCTGAAACTTGGGCCGTGAGTCAAAACCCGATGACAATGCAATATTTGATCAAAAAAAATTCGCTAGGTAGCGCACGCGGATCGAGATGGTAAGAAAACAAATTTTAATTTTGGAATCTTTCAGGCCATATTTAACTAACTTCCCGGTTTCTAGAGACTTGAAACTTGGCACTTAGTTAGAGGCCTGGTGACAAACAACTTATAGAAAACAAAGTTCCGCTGGGTGACGCGCTAGTCAAGATAACTATAAATCATTTACAAATGGGGGAATCTTGCGATCGATTTTTAAATAACTTCCCGGTGAGCTTGGAAACTTGGGCCGTGAGTCAGAACCCAAAATTCCAATGCCTTTTTGTAGGCAGCACTAAAAAGGTGAAAATAAAGAGATGATAAAAAAATTTTAAGGACTACCTTTATATAAATGGACCAAAAAATAGAAGGTAATTTTCCTTTAATACAGACATAATCTTGTTGAATTTTGAATAAAAAACTTTAAAAATAGCTCTTGTAAAAGAATTTTTGCGGCCACCGTGGTGTGATGGTAGCGTGCTCGCCTACCACACCGTATGCCCTGGGTTCGCACCCCGGACAGAGCAACATCAAAATTTTAGAAATAAGGTTTTTAAATTAGAAGAAATTTTTCTAAGTGGTGTCGCCCCTCGGCAGTGTTTGGCAAGCGCTCCGGGTGTATTTCTGCCATGAAAAGCTCTCAGTGAAAACTCATCTGCCTTGCAGATGCCGTTCGGAGTCGGCATAAAACATGTAGGTCCCGTCCGGCCAATTTGTAGGGAAAATCAAGAGGAGCACGACGCAAATTGGAAGAGAAGCTCGGCCTTAGATCTCTACGAAGGTTATCGCGCCTTACATTTATTTATTTATTTATGTATGTGCAAAAGGGTTTTATTGTGGAAATTCAATTCAAATTAAATGAAATGTAGTTTAGCCTCTAGTTTTTACTTTATAACTTCAAAAAAAGATAAAAAGGGAGTTAAATGAAAAGGTAACTTAGACTCTAGTCTTACTCCTTTAGCATTTCCTATACTAATCCGCTTTTGATCCCGATCGGGTTGCTTACAGAATTCACACGAATTTGTTTTTTTTTCTAATAATGAATTAAACTTTTGTACTTCTTATATATTTCAAACTTACCCTATCCTGTTTTTTTTGTTTATTCCTTACTTCCTATAACTCACTAAACTATAAATATTTATAGTATGCACATGTGTGTGCAATATATTGTAAACTCAGTTATTAGTACTCACCAAACTCTCCCTTGACGAAGGCGCCTGCATCAGTGAGGTGGGTTTGCTGAAACGATAATACCTACATATATGTGCTCTAAAACCGAAGAGAGTCTCTATCCCAGTGAGATCAGAATGCAGCTCAAAGTTATTTCGTTTTTCTTTCTTTCTTATTGAGAGCGATTTTCCAAATTTGACAGTTGCTTTCTCCAGCTATTCCATTCATAAAGAAAATGCCACGCACTAGTAGGCAACGGCATGCGGTCGCGCGTAATTCAATAAAAAAAATATAAAAAACATTATAAAAAAAACAACTCCAAAACAAAGTTAAGTAAAAAAATAAAATACAGGTAATAAAAAAGATTATGCGCAAAAGGCAAGAACAAAAATTGCGGTGTGTAAGAAAATTATTAGTTTTCTTGGCTTATAGCCCGGGGCCGTAGCTTGCAGTTTTTACTCAGAGGATCATAGGTATACATATCTATAAGTATTTATATATATACGCATACATCTGTTTCTCTGTTTATAAAATCGAAATTTAACTATATTTTTTTTTGTTACCAAAAAGTAAAATCAGGTATGTGAGGTTAGGAATTCCCTCTGTTTTCAGTAAAAACAAACAGCAACAAAGATTCCGAAAAATGATGTAAAAAAAAAGAAATAAGAAAAAAGGAGGATAAAAGGGAAGAAACTTAAATTGTGAACATGCAAAAGGAGAAAAAGATTAAAATTAGTAAGAATAGGAAGAATAAAGAAATGACGTTTAACGCAAACCGGAAAAATCTAATGGGGAGAGAGAATGGCAAAAAATTTAGGAAACTAAGAAACAAAACACTAAAAATTACCAAAAAAGATTTAAAAGTAATGGCGGAAACGCACTGTCCTTAAACTAAGGAAATTTTGCAACAATTGACTAACAAACAAATTTATAAAAACTATAGAAATGTGGCATAGCATAAAAATATAGTGGTGTTCTTGTTATGGATGCTGATGCGCCGCTGCTCTCCTTGTCGGCGACTGCGCGCTAACCCCGTTCATGTGGGGCTCCCGCTCAAGCTCCTCGCGTTGGTCTGGTGCCGGTGTCACGACGTATGTATGTATGTATGTTCCCTGGCTCTTTTGTTGGTTTTGTGTTTGGCAGAAATTTATGTTGGTGAAAAGGTCTTGTGGTTTGCTCCACTGTTCTGTGTGAGGTGGTCTTCTTGGGACTTTTATTCCCGTATTTCTTTGGGTGTTCCCCAATCTTGCTTTGTCGCAAGAACGCTTCCGTGTTTAATCCCTTTTGTGTGGTGGCCTAAAAAAGATATAAGGGAAATGACATTAGTTTTAATGAAGATATTTGCATGTGTATGTGTAAATGTGTCGGTTAAGTTATTTCAGTTGAATGTTACTTTGGTTGTTTTTATATCGGTATTGTATGTGTGTTTTAACTTTTATAATCTTGATTTAGTTTATTATTTTATTTCAATTTATGGCTCATGTTAAATAGTGTGTGTTTTATTTGGATTTTGTTTATATGTCAAAAATTATATTGAGTTTCAATTAGGCTTGAGTTTATGTGCATGTTTGTGTAAAAATTGAAAAATTATTTTTATTTATGTTGTACCTTTTTTTTCTTTAATAATTTAAATCATAATTGAGTTACTTATTGGCCGGTAAAAATATATATTAGTTTTATTTTTCTTTGAGCTTAAGGCCTATTTTTATAAATAAAACACTTGACTTTGTGTTTAATTATTTAATTTATTCGATATTTCGACCTTAGTCTAAGGTCATCATCAGGACTGCAAGAAACAATACAAAAACTCTAATAAATTTATCAAATATTAACATTTTTGACATAAGTCATTTTCACATTTAAACAGCATATAAACAACATATAAAAAAATATAAATATATTTAACATAAATTATCAGCACAACTTACGTTTTAAGCAATGCTTTAAAGACTAAAATGCGAAAACAAAATAAATTAAGGAATAGCGACGATTCAAACAAAGAGTGTGCATAAACAAATGAAGTCCCGTAATTGTAAACAAAAATTTTATAAAAACAATAATACATTAAGCGGCAAAAAACTGCATGCAGAAAAATTGATCACAGCAGTGTAGTGTTGTTGTTGGGAGAGCTCAAGAGTGGCTTTTGTGCTTTATTATTAGGTTGCGGTTTGATTGACTTGCCGGTGCTCGAAACATGGTCATAACCAGCACGAGGGTCATGCATAAAAAGATACATCAAGCTACATGGCTGTCTCCTGATCGAAATACTCGCAATCAGATCGATCACGTTGTGATAGACGGACGGCATGCCTCTAGTGTTTTAGATGTGCGCACGATCCGAGGACCTAACATCGACTCGGACCATTATCTCGTTGCAGCCAAAATACGCACCCGCATCAACGCGGCTAAAACCAAGGAACAAAAACACAAGGAATGCTAGACGTCGAAAAGCTTCAATCACAACAGACTGCCAATGATTTCGCAACTCGACTCTCACACCTGCTCTCTGAGAGCACAACTCATCCTGAAGGAATACAGGAGCAGTGGGAGCATATCTCCAAAGCTATACTACAAAAGCGTGCAATTACTGGCATATGCTGATGACATTGATATCATCGGCCTAAACACCCGCGCTGTTAGTTCTGCTTACTCCAAACTGGAAAAAGAAGCGGTAAAGATGGGTTTGATGGTGAATGAGGACAAAACGAAGTACCTGCTGTCATCCAGCAAAGAGTCAGCGCATACGCGCCTTGGCAACCACGCTACTGTTGGCAGCCATAATTTCGAAATAGTAAAAGACTTAGTTTATTTCGGAACCATCATCAACACTAGCAACAACATCAGCACTGAAATCCAGCGAAGAATCAATCTTGCCAATAAATGCTACTTTGGACTAGGTAGGCAATTGAAAAGTAAAGCCTCTCTCGGCGAACGAAAATCATACTCTACAAGTCACTTATCGTACCCGTCCTGCTATATGGGGCAGAAGCATGGACCATGACAACAGCAGATGAAGCGGCTTTGGGAGTGTTCGAGAGAAAAGTTCTTCGAAAGATCTATGGGACCTCTACGCGTTGGCGATGGCGAGTACCGAAGAAGATTTAATGATGAGCTGTACGAGCTATACGCAGACATCAACATAGTCCAGCGAATTAAAATGCAGCGGCTGCGCTGGCTAGGCCATGTTATGCGAATGAAAGATGATGCTCCGGCCAAGAAAGTGTTTCTATCGGAACCCGCCAATGGAAGCAGAGGTAGAGGGCGGCCCCCACTCCGTTGGAAGGACCAGGTGGAAAACGATTTAAACTCCCTTGGTGTGACCAACTGGCGCCGGTTGGCGGAGCGAAGGAGCGACTGGCGCGCTTTGTTGGACGGCCATAACCGTTTAGACGGTTAAGCGCCAATTAAGTAAGTAAGTAACTTTTTATACGTTCTACTCAGTTTTATTAATTTTTATACATTTTTTTTTATTGAATAACTTTATGATTTGAAAATATATATTTCTATCTTTACATTACTTTGTTTTATAGTTCTTTCTTAATGAAAAAGGTGATTTTTTAAGTCAATTTTGCATTAAAAACACCATACCTTCTTTTATAAAAAGTTTTATCTGACTAGCTCGACCTCCGCGTTCTTAGTTATGTGAACATAAGTAAATATTGTTAGGATTAGCTTGAAATCAAATAACCAGAGTCCTTTTTAATTTCGAACTTCACAGTCCACATTTTCTTTTAGCACACGTGGGGAGTTGTCACTCAATTTTACACACACTTATGCAATTGTTTAGTATTTGTGTGGCCGGCTCTGGTATAGACGCTTTCCGACAAATTTCACTCAACTTTCACACACATGCACGCTGATTCGTATCACACTTTCGCGACCCTGACTCACTCTCACGTGCACACACAACGATATACGCAAAACACCCCTGGACATTATGTTGTGCAACATGTCGCTACGCATGTTGCGCTTTAGTGTTTCGGTGCAACTTTGCCAAGGAGCGTTGTTGGGATTCGCCTATGGTGGTGTCAGTCCCTTTTGCATCAACTTAACAGGCTGTCGTTACACACCTACGATGGTCTCTAAGGGGGGAGTGGTTGTGGCAACTCCGCCACCGGCGTCAAACAACACTGTTGCACAGCAACACCAAAAGCAACCGAACAATTCTACCGTGACCTGTCAAAATAGAAGGAAGCAAACAATAATTCCAAGAACTTATTTTTAGCCACCCTCACTAGGGTAGGCACCTTGTCGTTGGAGTGAGGGCTTAGGCGAACTCCATAGCGCCCGACTATGAGGCGGAGCTATTTAGGACTGACATCTACGCCGTTTCGCCTTATACGAGGGCGGCGGGATGTCGGTGACCAAGAACTGCCAACCCCCTAATCCAGGGTGTTATGCGGACCGTGCCTATTGGACGATTTGCAGCCAGGGGATAAATTCGACTGTATTCGAACGGAGCCTTTCCGATACCGGGCCACCTCGGCAAGTATTAATGGCCTTACCATAGTAAGGGCGCTGCTGTGGCGTACGGTTCTTCCCCGTATATAATACTGGACAGCTGAGCCCGCCTTGTCGGGCAGGTGGTCGTACGACCAAGATGAACGACTCATTACCTGACTGTAATAAGGACGATGTAAAGAGGAGGACTGAGTCGCAATCCAAGGACGACAAATACGAATTAAGCGACGCGTCGGACTCGGGGAGCGAGAGTAGTGCTGATTCAATGAACTCCGTGTTGGAGAAGCACACAAATGAAAACGGAGTAGAAGAGTGGAGAAGGGTACGGAGCAGAGGAAGTAAAAGAGCTCTCTCGCAGTACCGTTCAGCACTAAGAATTGTACAACGCTTGGGAGCAGTGGTCGACCCAACAGAAGTGGAGATCGAGCGCTTGGAATGGGCCCATGAAGCGGTAGAAGTAGGTCGAAGGCAGTTCAAAAGGTTTGCTGCGAGAAACCCTCGGTTCTGCAACCGGTACGAGGAGGAAGAAGCGTCGAATGGCAGAATGAAGAGGCAACGTTCGGCGGAAGGCGACAAGCCTGCTTTCAAGAGGCAGAAAGGACCCAGTCCTACAGCCGCGAGGCAGGGCAGTCGCATAGACAAGACAAGTAGGCCCAAAGCTGTAAGACAGATGGGCTCCAATAGCGAGGTAGCAACTACCTCGAAAGCTGCGAGTCAGAGGGAAGTTCCAATTAACGAAGTAGGAGATAAGCCAAAGGGAGTTAACGCTAAGACTCCGGCTTTCTCGGAGGTGCCAAAGGGAGATAACACTAAGACTCCTGCTTTTCCCGAGAAGATGAGTGATGTGGCAAAGCAGTCACTGACTGTGGCGCTCGTTGATCGTAGCAGTCCTTTCGGACAAATGACTACTGAAAGGTGGAGATCTGTGGAAAGGGAGCTTATTAGCTTAATGCTTAAGATGATGCGGGAACAACCAAGTAAGCACCTTCCAACCTTTGATTCGGGGGGATGGTATAATGGTGTGAAGATGATAACGTGCGACAACATCGCGAGCTTGCGGTGGCTGGAGGAAGTGGTTCCAAACCTCCAAAGGCAAGGCACGAACGCGCGGTTTGAGGTGGTGGATAAAGCGCAAATCCCCACGGTACCAAAAGTTAAGGTATGGATACCATGCGTGATGAAGTCGGAGGATACACTGCGACTTCTGCAGAATCAGAATCCGAACATACCGACACAGGATTGGAAGGTACTTACTGTATCTCGGCCTACCGAGGATGGTCAGTTCTACACCTTCCAAATAAACAAGCAGGCGGAGGATATTTTGTACACGCAGCTTGGTAAAATGTCCTTTGGCACTGGCAAAATTTACATGCGACTCAGGAAAAGAAGTCCCGAGGATAAAAACCCTAACACACTAGAGGTGGGCGAAGTCGAAAAGGACCTGAAAAGCCTAAGGGAAAAAAGACAGGTGGAGGTCCCCGACGTCACCACGAACGTGCTAGAAGAGGACCAACCGCTAAATGGTGCTGTGACTCGCACAGAGGAACACCCTGCACAACAGTCACGAGAGGCTGAAGGGGGGCCTCGAATACTCTAAACCAAAAGGGCAAGGGGAGGACGACGACGTCAAGACGAAGGTGCTGAGGGGGACAAACAGCCCAATGGTGCTGCGAGTCCTACAGATAAACCTCCAACACAGTAAAGTGGCGTCGAGCGAACTCCTAACCCTTGAGGAGGGTTCGTTTGACGTGGCGCTGATCCAGGAGCCGTGGCTCTCATCGGGTTGGCGTTTACTACGCGCAAACGGAAGGACGGGTGCGAGCTGTAGTAATGGTAAGGAAACAGCTGCATTCATATATGCTGCCTAATTACACCACTGAGGATCTCGTAGCGGTGGCCGTTGAGCAAAAGAATAAGCAGGCATTTATCCTGGGCGTCCTGCTACATGGCCCATGCTGCGGAGGTCCCACCGATGGAGTGCAAAAGGCTAGTACAGGAGGAAGGGCGCAAAGGGCGGTTGGTCATAGGCGCAGATGAAAATGCGCACCACAATGCGTGGGGGAAGAGCAGATACGAACGAGAGAGGCGAATCTCTTTTTTGTTACATCCTGCAAACCAATTTGCAGATAGCCAACAGGGGAAATGTCCCTACATACATTGGTCCAACATCCAGCAATGTTCTGGATATTACATTGAGCTCCGAGCGTGATATATCAAGGTATGATTGGATGGTTCTTGATAGACCATCCTTCTCCGACCATACGTATATCAGCTTCACATCCCCCTAAAGAGGGTAGAGAAGGGAGGAACCTTAGAAACCCTAGGTCAACGAACTGGACCAAATTCCAGAAACATGTAGAAACAAAACTGGGACAACCCAAAGAGGTTGCTATGTAGAGGAACTGGAGGAGTCGAATGAATTCCTAACAAGGACGCTTATGACTGCGTATAACAAAGCTTGCCCTCTAAGAAGATTCAGAGGAAAAGCAAAGCCGCCATGGTGGAGCAACGAGCTGAGTCTTCTAAGAAGACAGGTAAAAGAAGTGTTTAAGCTCGTGTGACACGTGTTCACCGCTCAAGCATTGAAATCAAACTAAATAAATATTGATTTTGCTTTCGTGCTCGCTACGCGTTCGCGTTTACTAGCACATTCTCAATTTGGTAACCGTGTAAATGTAGTGGTGCCCACCGCTGTTATGACAGTGCACAGTGTGGCAGGCATGGTGATGATTTAATTATGAATTATAACCAGCGGTGGGCACCTCTACATTTACACGGTTCCAAATGAGAATGTGTAGTAAACGCGGACGCGTAGCGAGCACGAAAGCAAAATCAATATTTATTTAGTTTGATTTCAATGCTTGAACGGTGAACACGTGTCACACGCACTCTTTGGTACTCTGTTTTAAGTGCGCGTGCAAAACTTCCTCACTGTACGACCACCGAAATCAAACTAAAAGAGTTGTCGTTGATTTTGACGAAGTAGCCATTGTGCTCTCGCTTACCGTATACATATATGGTCGCTTAGCAGGTGCTAAGCTCACGCCCACCCCGGATTATGGCCGAATTATGATCTGCAAACTGACCACTTTTCGTTTATCTGCTTTTCATGGCAGAAATAAGCTCAAAGAGTTTGTCAAACCACTGCCGAGGCGCAACTCGCTTAGAAACGCAGCGCCCACATTTAAAAGAAGAAATTTTGGAAGTTTAACAAGTCGTAAATCAAAAGCCGTTAAAGATATTACCAATCCATCAATTTTTTTACGATACGTGAATTATTACCGAAGTTACAGCTACGGAATTGTGGTGAAAACTGAGTCACGGAGCCACGCCCATTGTTTTAAAATTAGTCTTAATATAATATTTGAACGAATTCGCTTCATTAATATCTAATCTAGATAGATGCAAAGCTCAGCAGCTGCTAGAGCGGTAACTCAGAAATATATGTGACCAGGAAAAAATATTTCAGGGGAATTTCATGATGTTCAGCTTCGAACTCAGATAGGTTAAGAAACAAAGACAATGTAACAAAAGTAGAAAAAATTCCTACGTTTCGCTAATCTTCTTGGCTTCTTCAGGGACAGAAATTTATGTGTTTAAATATGTAATTATAATTTACATAATGCACAGTTGTCATTAATAAATAAATTAAATTCAAGTCAAAGTTAAACAAGGTTTAGATACCCTTCTGTTTAGGTAGAGTAACTTCGGGTATTGTGATATGGGAGGGTAATGTGATATAGCCCCTTATTTCTGAACTATGCATGCTTCAACAAGAACTTGCTGTTTAAAGTATGCATAATGGAAGAAAAACTGCTGCAGCAGAATTATATTGTGAGTATTCGTGTTCTCATTGCGAAAAAGTTCATTGAGTGGTGGGGTCGTAATTATTTAAGTGCGTACTTTGCAAATCGATTTCTTTGCATTTAACACAAATTTTTTTAAAATAATATTTGTTTTCCATTAACGCGAGTCTATTTAGCTGTAGATCAGTTAAGTTTTCAATAAAGTGAAGTGGAATTTTTAAAAACAAATTAAATTTAAAAAAAGGTAATTCGGCTAATGTGATATAGCCTTAGTCGTCTAATGTGATGTGGTATATCACATTAAACTCCTCACCTGTTAAAAACAAACAAGTGATGTATTTTCTGTATTTTGTTAGATCATGCCCAAGAAAGGCAATATTTCGAAAGTGGGATGCCGAGAGTATGAGGAAAGCCATTTTAGCTGTGAGAGGAGAAAAGATGGGTATACTCTTGACTTCAAAACCACTAGGGCGTAAACCTGTATTCAAGCAAGATTTGGAAATGGAACTGCGAACAATATTGACAACTAATTTTTTTTGATAAAGGAATGTGCGGGTAAGGATTGGTTGTATGTCTTTCTAAAAAGGCACAAGTCCGAAATAAGTCTTCGAAGCACGACAGGAACTTCAATGGCTAGGTCTAAAGGCTTTAATGAGGAAAGCGTGATTGATCATTTCCTACGGTTCACCAACCCTTCAAAAGAAAACCCAATGCTGCTTATTTTAGAAGGTCATATAGTCATACCAGAAATATTGAGGTTCTTGACAAAGCTCGTCAAAATGGTGTTGTTATTATATCTTTACCACCACATTTGTACAAACAAGATGCAACCTCTCGATAAATCGTTTATGGGCACCCTTAAAACGCATTATAAATGACGAGAACAAGGCCAAAAGTAACCCAATTCGACGTTGTTGAGTTGTTCTCAAAAGCATATCTTAAGGTTCAAACAGCTCAGGTCGCAATAAACGGGTTTAAGTGTACTGAAATGTATCCTTTTGATAAACATATATTTCAAGAAATCGACCCTATCGCTGAAAAACAAGATCATTTTCAAGAAGAAGCTTCTATGCAAGCAAACTTAGAAGAACCAGTCGCCAGCAATAGTAGTGCAGCTATGAGCAAATTTGTAACACCTTGTGAGATCTCACCACAACCGAAAATAAAACAATCTACTAGCTCCAGAGATAAACGATCAGTTGCGACGGTATTAACAACATCACCATACAAATCATCTTTGGAAGAGATCATAAGAAATGCCGAGAAGCAAAAGAAGAAGCCACTAAAATCCCGTAGTGGTAAAAACCCTCGCAAAAAGCCAAATAGGGAAAGTTCTGCGAGCGAATTGGCCCAACTAAAAATTATGAATCTGAAGAAAGTTTGCAGATGAAGACCTTTGGATAGAGGCTCCACCTAGTAACGATACGGTGTGTGCTTTTTGTAATAAGGTATCTGAGATTGACGAAGGCAACCCAACATGGTATCGTGTTTACAATGCGATTTAATTTGGGCACACAGTAAATGCCTCCCTAAACGGCAAGCTATTTTTGTATGCGAGTCTTGTGAGTCATCTTAGGAAATTGAGACTCAAGATCTCTTCAATATCTAATTATCTATCAATGTATTTTATTTGAACTTTTTTTTTAATTTAGTTTAAGAATTTTTAAAGATATACATATGTACCCATGAATAAAATGTTGGTTTTGTTTGAAGTTCTGAATAATAAATGAAAATATATAAAATTTCCATGGGTCTTACTTTTATACATGTTTGTCTGGGGCTAAACTCTTCCGAGAGTATGGGCGTATAATGTGATATATATATATCACTTTACCGAATAGAGTATATCACATTACCCGCCAAATTTTACAAAGCCTTCTTTTCGACTATTTTGATTTCAGTGGAAAATCTTCCGATTGGCTGAAAATAGAATACTCATAACTCAAAATTAACTACGCAATATATCAATACATTATATTAAGCAATAATATTTGAAAAAAGTGTGAAATTATGGAGTAATAGCAGAACAAGGATTACCTATGTATATCACAATACCCGAAGTTACTCTATACTTGTCAAATTGGACTTTGATCCATAAGTAGAAAAAACTAAAAATTAATTGTTGGTTTTTTCTACTTATGGATCAAAGTCCAATTTGACAAGTATACCTAAACAGAAGGGTATCTAAACCTTTAAATTTGACTTGAATTTAATTTATTTATTAATGACAACTGTGCATTATGTAAATTATAATTACATATTTATACACATAAATTTCTGTCCCTGAAGAAGTTAAGAGATTAGCGAAATGTAGGGCTTGAATAGTGGAGTCCTTTGACTTGCACTAAAGCAAATTTGGTCCTTGCAGCCTATTTCTATTGCATACATATTCAAAAAGTGTTGACCAGCTTAATCAAATCTAAGAAAAAAATTCCGTTAAGTGGCGCACGGTTCGAAACAATTAGACAAGAATTTAGAAATTTGGAATTTTTAAGTAACTTCTCGAACAGCTAGCTGCCTTGAAATTTTAAACTAAATTCAGGGCCCATGACAGTATAAAACATATTACAAAAAGTTTCGCTAGGGGGCGCACGGATTAAGATATTTAAAAAAATTGTTATGGAACGGAGGGAATCTTACGATTGATTATTATACTGTGTTGGGATGGCACAGTTCACAAAATGCAAGGTGTACTGTGGATAACACAGTGGTGAACCTTGAATGGTCTTCCTATAGAAGTGCTGGATTGCGCCAAACTAATGGGAAATAAAAAGCAATAAAAAAATTTTAAACATTTCCATTATATAAATGGACAAAAATCAAAGACATATGCGTCCTGTTTATAAAGACATATTCTTGCTCGACTTTAGAATTTAAAATTTTGACACAGAAATTGTAAAAATATTTATGAGAAATTAAAATATAAAGTAGGAGCGCAATTAATTGACTATATATTGATAATGTATATTGGAACGATTTTCTGTCATCCCTTGTCATTCTCAAATCGACACTGATGATGGCACAACGCCGAAACCGGTTTGTCCGAAACCAAATTTGACAGAGGTATGACGGAAATCTGATTCCAAGACACATCAGTTATATCCACTCCTGCTAGTCGGAAAAAGCACAAAGCAATAGGGTGTGGCTCATGAAAGGCATATAGAAACGTTAGACGTGTAAAATTATATCCATTTTCACACATGCTGTGATATGAACGCACAATTATGTTACAATATTCCTGATAACTTGAGTGTTTTATCAGCATGCTATTATTGGCCATTGTTTTTTGATTCTTATAATCAAATTAAATGCCTAAGATTAAGCGAAAATCAAAATATCTACACTAAACGTCTTTACTAAGATTTACTGTAAATGACACCGCTAGCTGATGTTAGGAGGAGATTTCTTTCTGACATGAAAAATGCCGGCTGTAATTTCTGCAAAAGGTTGCATTCCTTTGAGTTTACCGCGTTTACACAATGAAATGTGCGCGCTAAATGTATACAAATTGTTGTAAATGATTTTTCATACAAAATTTGACAGCTCGTTTACGCACTAGATAAATTTATACCTTTACACACTTTATAAGGCATTTATAAGGTTACATGAGTCCCCCTAATATAAGTCATATATTGATAAGTTAACTCCTTTTCTACCAACTTTCCTATCCACGTAATGTGCGCTCCACTTTTATATTTTTATTCTCATAAATCTTTTACAATTTCTATGTCGAAATTTTAAAATCAAAGTTCAACAATAATATTTTCTTATACATATAAGGACACATTTGTCGCTGTTTTTTTGTCCATTTATATAAAGGAAAATGCTTAAAATGTTTTATTTTCTTTTATCATTTTGGATAAAATCTATTAGCCTTAAATGTTGCAATTAATTAGATTGTTGAGCTGAAACTTCCTTTTGGTTTATTTTATATTCATATATTTAATTTTGGTCGAAATCTCGACTTCATCTAAAGTTATCATCAGGGACATATGGACAGTACCTATGATCAAATTTTTTTTTTAGTTCATCTTTTCATTAGGAGTGTTCAAAATATGTAGCATTTTTAAAGTGAATCGTTTGCTGTAATGTTTTTCATTGCCCAGTTGAGTTACGCTATCGAAGTCGGGGTAGTGCCCTGTTTCCTTG
>JARSSU010009225.1:0-90671 GCA_029619165.1 Eurosta solidaginis
ACTTCTTGACTATGTTTTTCTTTTTTCGAACGTGTAAGATGTCCAGGCAAATCTGGGCTAAGCTGGATGAAATAGATTGCAATCGGTCATACTTCTAAATCGCCTCTCTATTAGCTCATTAGTGGGTCTTCTAACAGGTCACTGTGTTATGTGCGCCCATGATGCTCATATGGGCTTGCTGGCAAATGAGTTCTGCCACAGCTGCAGGTACGAGGATGTGGTGGAAAGCGTGGATATTTATCTATACCATTGTCCAGCCCTGTCGAAGCCCAGGTACCAAGATATCTACAGATATTTGGTTGTCTTGCGTAGTTGGAACCCGCAAATATAAATTACATTCTTCGCTACTTTTGGCAAACGGCATATCAAAATTAACAGCATAGCAAAATAATTTGTTTTGAGCGATGTTCGTTCGTTAACACGATAATTTGAACAAAAATTGAGGGGTCTTTCCGAAATTTGGTATACTGGATATGTGCGTAGACTTCCGATCATCAAATTTTCAAGAAATGTAACATAATTACAGTATACTATGAAATTATCCATGCTTTCACCTTTACCAAGTACCAGCGGAAGGTGACATGTTAACACTCAAGGCTTAGAAACTGGGATTAGTGTTTGCGTTTGTTCTCATTGATACTGGTTTTGCCTGGACATCCCACATGTACAGTCCTCCTTCCTCATTGCGTGATCAGTGGTAGCAACGAGGGTGGTTTGCTTGATCAGTTGAAGCGCAGAAGACTACCAAATATATCCTCAAAAACAACTTTGTGCATTTTAGGGTTGATTAACACATTCACGATTAACAAGTCTTCGGCTGCTTTTTCCCAATTTTAAAATTTCGGTTTCTTTCCCAGTTCTTTTATTACATAAACTACCAGTTTTCAATAAAAACGACAAAAATATTAGCTCCTTGTTCGTCGATCTTCTGTCGGACTAGCAAACTGAGCAAAAGCGTCTGGATATCTTTCAGTATTCGTTTTTGAATGTTTAAAATTTTGTTTTGTTTTTATTGTTAATATGCTGAACATTTCAAGGGTTTTGTGATCATAAATCGTCATTTAATTTGTTGTTGTTTTGTTTTTGCTTTGATGTACCATTCTTGCTACCCTCTGTACCTTTCTAAAGCTGTTTGATATTTGTAACTGAATATTTGTAACTGAGCTGTGCACACCAATTTCAACAACGTTTACGAAAAAACTCGAAGACTTGAGAAAATTTTAGATACGAATCTTTCGAACCTGTTTGAAGCTTCCTGAATTTCTTGGACTATGCAGATTTATAGCCCAATCCATTTGAGTCTTGGAAAAAAAAGTTAAAGGTCTCTGACAATTTGAATTGATTTTTAACTATTTTCTTCCGAAGGGTGTCCTAGATTTTCCTCTTTAAAATCTTTGAAATATTTTCATACGAAGAAAATCTGGAAAAAAAATGGTCAAATTCTATGCGAGCTTCGTATATCCAAAACTTTTCCTCGATTTTCAGTCCAGTTCATATTTCAGTTACAAAATTCAAAGAAGATTTCCTTAAAATAACTAAAATATCAACTAAGGCGAATTCAGTACTAGGCAATGTTATCCAATGAGCTGATATCTTCTTCTTGAATACTTTCCATGCAACGCTTTGTACAACAATTTCAGTTAAGCGAAATCAATGAAAGATTTCATTTGACTTGACATCGAGCGGATCTATACAGAAGAATGTCAAATCAAAACAAAATTTTCATAGACTTCGATTAAAGTAACACCACCGTGGTGTGATGGTAGCGTGCTCCTCCTACCACACACCGAATGTCTGGGTTCACACCCCAGGCAAAGCAACATCCAAAATTTTAGAAATAAGGTTTTTCAATTAGAAGAAAATTTTTCTAAGCGGGGTCGCCCCTCTGCAGTGTTTGGCAAGCACTCCGAGTGTATTTCTGCCATGAAAAAGCTCTCAGTGAAAACTCATCTGCCTCGCAGATGCAGGTCCCGTTCGGCCAATTTGTAGGGAAAATCCAGAGGAGCACGACGCAAGTTGGAAGAGAAGCTCGGCCTAAAATCTCTTCGGAGGTTATCGTACCGTACATTTATTTATTTAATTTAACATATTACTGTACAAGGCGTTGTATGGAAATTAATCAAGAAGAAGCATCTGCTGTTGGGGTAGCAACACCTAGTACCGAATTCGCCTGCTTGACATTCTTCTGTACGGGCGAATTAGATTGAATTCGCTTTGTCATAACCCTTTATGGATTCGCCTTGATAGAAACAGAAGAATTTAATTGACGAAGTTTGATAAAAAAAATTTACACTGCTATTGTTTTGTGAGCTGCTGTGTATATCAAGTGTTGCACCAATATAAAAGTAAGAGCAAAAAACAACAACAATTTTCCAACTAACGAAACTGTTTAGCAGTGCACCCATAAATTTACTCGTAATTCGCAGACGCCATCAATCAAGCAATTTTTGCGTCGATATATGCCTCAAGCCCGTAATCAGTAAATCCATTGTAACAACAACAACGAAAACAATTGGTGCAACACACAAAAATAACACATAAATAGGTAGTCATCTAAATAGTTGCCAAAACATAGCAATTTTGTATTGTCGCTTTAGGCGTATTTAGCAATAAACGACACCTACTTAGCAGCAATGAAATATGTTGCAAGTAGCTTAAAGCATTTGTAGAGAGTTGAGAATTGTGCCATGCCACACACACAAGAGTCCTGTTGCACCAACACACATACATATGCATGTGTGTGTATATGTGCAACAATATTTTGGTTAAATTCTGTGAGCGCACTTGAACTGTTTGGGAAAGTTTATGCATTAGCATTTGTTCTCTTCTGGGAAATAATTTTACAACGGCAATGGGCCAAATGTTGGATGTGGCATGATATAGTGTAACAGCTTGTCTTAGTAGTAGGTGGTTTGTTTGTGTGTGTTACAACATTCTTTCTGACCAATTAACCCAGTCTATCTCTTAACACAGAAAAACTTAATTGTATTTGAGTGACGGCGCGATTATGTTGCCACATGTTGCAAGTAGACATCGTGCAAGTCATTATAAACTTCGTAAGATATTTAAAATGGAAAGCATTCTACCGTTTTGTGTGCAGTAGCATACATAAATAGCATGGGAAATAGTTTTCAAGCAACAACGATTATTGTTACAGCATTTGTTGCAAGCAACGAAAGGGCACTAAATCAGCCGCAGCATTTGCAAACCGGGGCTATTGATTGGTGGCTGGCGGTGGTTGTTGTTGTTGCTGTTGCTGCCAAAGTTATTGGCAACTTAATTTTGCCTTTCGACAACATAATTGCTAGCAATTCGAAATACGGTTTTGAATTGACAAACAAGTAACAACAACAACAACAATTGTAGTAAGTATTGCTGACAATTGACAGGCGGAAAGGTGTATGGCAAAAGGGCGGGAGAAAAAAGTTAAATTGCGCGAGATGTACAATCACGTTTACAACAAAAATAATAGAAAAAATAGTGCTAGTTAATAAGAGATCCATCTAGTATAATAATATTGACAGCAACAACAAAAATATCTCTTGCAACAACAACAGAGTGGGAATGAAGATTAGAGTTTAACATTTAGACAAATTGAGGTGAATATGATATGAAAGTTAAACTAATAAACTATTTAAAATTGTTATTTGGTACAAAATGAGAATGGCAACTTTGGAAAGCCAACATTTACAATACGATGCATATACGGTAAAAAGGATGAACTGAATGGAAATAATTCGAAAACTCGATCAGATTTAATTACAATTCTCGCAATATCGACTAATTGAAGCACATTTGTTCATTTTGGTCTGTTTTTTCTTGCTATCTGGCCGTGAGCTTGCTGATATTTTTTTTGAATGTAAGCCAAATTAGATTATAGATATTATTTTACTTAATAACCCGATCCTCTGAGGAAAAACCATAACCGAATACAACAGAAAAAAGTAGATTTTGAAAATTATATTGCCCTTATTTTAAGTTAGCAGCTTGAACAACATGTAAGTAAGTTTAAGCTTGGGTAAACCAAACAATTTGGGTTATGGTTCTCAATAGATTTTGCTCAGAACTATGTATAATACCAAGAACCATACTTTCAAAATTACAAAATGATATCAAAGCTTATGATTAACGGCTTGCTTTTCTTTTACTAAATATGGGCGGTGGCAAGCCCACTTTTCAATATTTTACTAAATTTCTATTTTACATTATTGAGTTAATCCACACACCTAGTTTCATCACTTTACCAGCATTTTTTAAAGCATTGCCCTATTGTTTCCGATGTTCGAAAATGTCTATATAAAAAAATAAGCGTGATGATTATCTGTATCTGACAACGCTTAATACAAACATATTTTTAATTTAGACACGTTCGTGTACTACATTTTATGGAGGTATCTTAATCAAATCTAAATCTTATATTTATAGGGCAGATAAATTTTCAAGTTCCCATGAAAGACTGACCCTTAAGGGCCCATTACTGATACTTAGCATAGACTTGACTTGACTTGGTGTAAACTTGGCAACTTAGCCACAATTGTACTCCACTTAGCGCATACAATCTGGCATCATAATCAATTGTATGACAAAATGTCAAAATGAAATGGCAATAAACAAATGGCATCTCAAAATGTAAACGCCATACATAGAAAATCAAAATTCTACAGACTTCTAAGTCAAGTTAAATGTTGCTAAGTTTTGAGTAATCAGTAACATGCAATGTTCATTTAACATAGTGACAGTTCTCAAGTCAAGTCAAGTCTATGCTAAGTATCAGTAATGGGCCCTTTAGTATTCTTGATATATGTATGTATTCTAATATTGCAGGTGTTTGTGTGCTGGTACCAAGTAAAACTTAATGCTTGCATTAATTGAATCCTATGATATTTTCCAAAATTTATATTTCTTATTGCCCATCAAG
This sequence comes from Eurosta solidaginis, assembly GCA_029619165.1. Lineage (NCBI taxonomy): Eukaryota > Metazoa > Arthropoda > Insecta > Diptera > Tephritidae > Eurosta > Eurosta solidaginis. The sequence continues at coordinate 4,919 of JARSSU010009225.1, forward strand.
AGAAATTGTTCAAGTTGGGTATTCATATAAACCCTGGAACCCCTGGCAAGTGAAATCCACTATGCCATCACACCCGCTACATTTGAACAAGATCATAATCAGATGAACAACAACAAACAACAGAAACAAATGAGTATTCCACGTCATAATGTAACAACATTTTAAATGAATGACAACAATAATATAACAGTGAAAATAATAAGCGAAGCAATAAAACCAACAACAAAAGCAATAATTCAAATACAACAATAATACAGAAGAGTACATAGAGAGAAAACAACAACATAAAAACAGCAGCTTTATCAAAGTATAGATCCTGGGAAAAGCGACAATTTGTGCCGAAAAGTAGCGTCTGCAACAACAACAACAAAAACATTAAAATCTCAATATAGAAATTATAATTACAACAACAGTCTGGTAGTGAATGAATGGTGTTGCCAATGGCGCTAACAGCATTGTTGCCACATAATGCAATGCATGTGTTGTTGTTGATGTTATTGTTGTTGCTGATGTGACCAAGAATTTCCGTTGTTTTCTTGAATGCGCACTCCAACTGCACTCCGTTAGTTCTCAGCTATTCAAAGCAATAGAATTCAAGTTTTTGATTGTGATTATTTTTCACTTTTTTTTTACGTTTCCTAACAACACCAACTACTTCTTACTGCTTGCTATATAGCGGTTATTTGTGGCATAGGATAAGAGAGATGCATGGTGCTTTGTTGGTGGTTGCTGTCTGGGTGTTTTGCTGTTTGCTACTTTTGCCTGCTGTTACCTGGACATTGATGAATGGGAAAAGCGAATAGAGACATTTTTCAAAGAATCGACGACATCAAACAATGCCAAATGGTGAAACGTAGAAGTTTGCTGTAAAGCGAACAATAAAAACTATCAGACTTAAGCAACAACAGTAAGCAGCAGATGACCTAGAATGTTGCTGGTGGCGTCTAATATGTTGGTACTAAATGGCTGCTGACTTTTTTGCTTTTTGTTCTTTGCTTTATAAGATTGTTAGAATAAAATCGCGCCTGACATTTTTGAACCGTTTGGCACTATTAATTGAGCAATACAACCGTCAATGTTGTTGTTGTTGTTGATGTAACTGTACTTTATCCTGCTAAGTCGGCACAACCTATTATAGAAATGGATGGTGATGTTCTAAAAGAGACGACCCTAACTGCTACTTCCGGATCGATTCGATAGGCTATCTATATCAATAGTACTTTCCCTCATCATAACAAAAGCCGATATCCATGCTTTTCACTCACAAATGTTCCCTCCCTTGTACTGATAACCCGATCCGAAAACAAACATATAGTGTTTCGATACACAAAATGATAAATTTTTGATAATATAAAGAATAAAAAATAACACACCGCAACCCGACGATAAAAAACGATAGCTCATCGAATAACTCTGTTATTAGCTGCAAGTTTATAACACTTCAATAACAAATCGTTAGCTCGTAGGACGATAGACATAAATAACCCGTCCGTATCCCATCCATAACAATCGATAAATCATCGATAACACCGTTAACTTTCGATAACAAATGAAATTCCGGGGTCGGTTCCAGCTTTTTGTTTGACGTTTAATCTTTGTTTGCCTTTTTCCTCTTGCTCTCTTTCCATTTATTGTCTTACCTTATCTTCGAACCCGTCACGATAAATATAAGCACCATCTCTGTCATCTAAATAGATATCGACATTGTCATTTAAGTGCTATTTTTCTTCCTTTTCTTTTTTCGTTTCTCCTTCCCTTTATATATTATAGCTTTGTTTTTCTGCCTCGTCAATTTCCATTAACTGATGTGCTGTCTGATTTCGCTCATATCAACTTAACCACGTACATTGCTCCCACATTACGCTACAGTGTAGTGAGTTCGTTTACGCTTACATTCTGGATTCCGCCATAACGTGTGCAAATTTGTTTATGCATCCAAACCTGTGCTTTTAAATGCAGAAGATTCTACCGCATACGAGAGGGCTGAGATTCAAGTTGACTGATGGCTGAGTTAATCAAAGCTTGCGTGGTGCTGAGTCATGTGACTTTTATGATATTTTCGTATCGCGTATTGGTTATTAGGGAATCTCCCAGAAAACTAAGATAAAATAACATGAATTTGTAGTTTGTAAAATTGTTGGGCCCATTTCCTAATGAAGGCTGCAATCCATTGGTAACTTCACCACCAATCAATTCTTCAATAATCATAAAGTATATGTATTATGTACATATGTTACACATCTCTGAATATTAATATTTTTTTGGTACAACATCAATCCAATCCACAATAAGTAATTGAGGGAAAAGGCGAAACCTCAATTGGAAACCCATTTAATTAGCTAACAAAATTAATGATCACTTTCGCTTTCATTGACCCTCAGAAGAAAACTGAAACCAATATCAAACAGTTCAAAGCAGGAACATATCTTCAGCCATGAACGTAATAACACCTTTTTAAATTCGACTGTTAGAGTAATTTCATAGGTGAACCGTAGTTTGGTCTTTCAGCCAAATTGTAATTGCTGTTATAAAAACTTACAGTTATCGTTGTTATTTCCTCTATCGACTGCTGCTATTATTACTAACTTTGTTTACTTTTCGAACTCATTTTCTCATAGACATAATGACCCGTTGCAGATAATAGAGAGTTTGGGAATGATAGAGTCAAAGCGCAACAAAAACAGATTGCGTATATACCAAAGCCATGGGGGTACATGTGAGTGTAAATAGTCCACAGCTTTACTGTAGATTTTACAACTATTGGTTGGGGTGGAGTACGTATGTATATATGGGGTATTCCATCCCATTTCGACCATTTTGAACCCGACCCCTTTAGAATTGGCTGAAAGTTTTTTTTCTTTTTCTAGCTACGAAGACGTTTTTCAGAAGTTTTCAATTTTTTCATCCAACTCAAAAAAAGTTATAAATTACACTGTTTTTGTTTTCAAAATGCTATAACTTTTTCAAAAATTGACCGTTTGGGACCTTTTTTTTTAAATTTGTTTTAAAAGTACTTTTCGGAAAAAATTCAAAAAAATTTTAAAGTTTTTTTTTGTAATTTTTCAGTTTTTCGAGATTTTTCGAATTTCGCCCTTTTTTTCTCATAAAAACTTCAATCAATTCTGCAATCATCCCCACTAATCCCGGAGTGGGCCGAGAATATTTAATTGAAAAAAAAACTTTAAATTTTTTTTGTATTTTTTCCGAAAAGTACATTTAAAAACATATTTTAAAAAAAAATGATCCCAAACGGTCAAATTTTTGAAAAAGTTATAGCATTTTGAAAAAAAACACCGCTTTTTCCAACTCAAAATAATTTTAAATATTTTGAAAAACGTGTTTTTTTTTCAAAATGCTATAACTTTTTCAAAAATTTGACCGTTTGGGATCATTTTTTTTTAAAATATGTTTTTAAATGTACTTTTCGGAAAAAATACAAAAAAAAATTTTAAAGTAATTAAATAAATTCGGCCCACTCCGGGATTAGTGGGGATGATTGCAGAATTGATTGAAGTTTTTTATGAGAAAAAAAGGGCGAAATTCGAAAAATCTCGAAAAACTGAAAAATTACAAAAAAAAACTTTAAAATTTTTTTGAATTTTTTCCGAAAAGTACTTTTAAAACAAATTTAAAAAAAAAGGTCCCAAACGGTCAATTTTTGAAAAAGTTATAGCATTTTGAAAACAAAAACAGTGTAATTTATAACTTTTTTTGAGTTGGATGAAAAAATTTGAAAAACTTCTGAAAAACGTCTTTCGTAAGCTAGAAAAAGAAGAAAAACTTTCAGCCAATTCTAAAAGGGTCGGGTTCAAAATTGGTCGAAATGGGATGTAATACCCCATATGTATATGTGGTAATTTTTTTGGCTAACAAACACTTCAGCTAATAAGCTTTCCATATTGACTTCTTTTTAAAACGCGTAATTTTTTGATGTTAGAATATTGCTTGGGAGTGATAATTTCACTGAGAGTGAATTATTTGTGCATAGAATTATCATACAACTTCATAAGGGTATGAAGGCTTGTGAATTTTACACACATTTGGCTTAAAACCAAAGAAATTTACTTAAGGATTCAACTTTTTGTAGCCGGCCAACTCGTTTTTCCAAATTAACATTTGTAAACATACATGGATTAAATTCCAACTAAACAATTAACCATACTTGACAAGTGTACCCAAACAAACGGGTATCAACGTAAATTTTAAAATAAATTAATTTAATTAAAATATATTGATAACAACGTTAAGATATAAGAATTACATATTATTTGTATGTGTAAAAATTTTCACCCCTGAGGATGCTAAGATGATTTGCGAAACGTCGGGTTGTACTAGAGGAGACTTTTGACTTGCACTACAGCACATAGTGGTCAAATAAAGCCTATATTTATACTCAGCGTACTTTGCACACAGAGTATACTAACTTTGGTTGGATAACGGTTAGTTGTACAGTTATAAAGGAATCGCGATAGATAGAGACTTCCATATATCAAAATTATCAGTATCGAAAAAAAATTTGATTGAGCTATGTCCGTCCGTCCGTCTGCCCGTTAACACGATAACTTGAGTAAATATTGAGATATCTTCACCAAATTTGGTACACGAGCTTATCTGGACCCAGAATAGATTGGTACTGAAAATGAGCGAAATCGCATGATAACCACGCCCACATATATATATATATATATATATATATATATATAACATTTTGGAAAACACAAAAAATCTGATTATTTAGTAAATAATACACCTAGAATATAGAAATTTTACGTGAGGACTGATATTGAGACTCTTAATAAGAATTTGAACAACATTTTTCAAAATGGGCATGGCGCCGTACGTTTTATGACTAATCGATTTTCTTTGTTTCGAGAGCCATAACTCGAAGAAAAATTAACATATCGCAATGAATTGTGTACACATATTTTCTTTACATCAGAAAATATTTCTAGTAAAAATGGACGGGATCGTTTAAAGACAACGGCAACTTAGATATAAAACAAGTTTAAAAGGTTCGTAGACTAGAATAATGAGCTATAACTTAGCAAAAAGTAGTTTTGAATCAATGGTACTTCACTTATCAGTTTTATTGTAAGAGGAAATGGGGAGACATTTTTTTTAAACGGGCTGGTGCCACGTGTTATGTAGAAAAGTAATATATCTGAAATGAAATGTGCAATTGAAGCTCACGCTGAGTATATAATGTTCGGTTACACCCGAACTTAGACACCTTTACTTGTTGTTAATTAATTTAGTTAAGGATTTGTTTTTTTTTCACATTTCTAAGCTAAATTTTAGCACATATAAAGACCATATGGTTAAGTGATCCTTGCAGACACTTCGTTTTGGTCAGCTAATTTTTTCCTGATTGACGCTTTAAGCCCAAGCTGATTAAGATTATTAAATATTTCATAATATATTTTATATAGATATTAGCATACCCGGCAGGCGCTCTAATTTTGGTCTAGCTGTATAACATTTAAGAAGATTTTTCCCCTTTCCTCCCCCCCCCTCCCTCTCAACCCTTTTTGCATCATTTTATTAACTCCTCTCTCTGCGCCTCTTTCCTTTTCTCCGCTTTTTCCATTCCTTATTTTCTCTTGAGCTCTATCTCCTTCTTCCACCCACGCTCTATCTATCTCTATCTCTCAATCTTCGTCTAATTCTATCTCTTTCTCGGTCACTTTCTACTTTCCACGCTTTTCTTCTCTCTAGTTCTTTTTATTCGTCTCCATCCCTTATTCGTAGTCTCAGTCCCAGTACCAGACTCACACTCACACCAAGTACCAGTCCCATTCCCAGTCCCAGTCACAGTGTCAGTCTCAGTCCCAGTCCAAGATGGTTGTATGTATTTTTGAGTGCTGTTTTATTAAAAAAATAATAACAACATTTTGTGTTTTTTTAGTCCTGATGATGGTTTCAGATTGAAAGCGAAATATCGACCAATTATATAAATTATGATACCACAAAATACATGGTGTTTTATTTATCCTTGCGGCCTTTGAGCTCAATAATTAACCAGAAAGTTAAGATAAACTTACAAAACCCAAAAATAAAAAAGCCTTGCCATTTTGGGGTCACAAAAATAGATAAGATCTGATTCTCAGACCTGCTTGAAATACTCACAAAATTTCATGAGAATCGCTCGAACCGTTTCGATGGAGTTCAATCACAAACACTGTCACACGAGAATTTCATATAATAGATTGAATCAGAAATGTTTCATTATACCGGAAGCTCACTGAATTTATACTAGAGCAGGCAAATATCGCGACTTTTTAAGAATATCGTAATGATAAACGCTTACGCTCGTAATTTTCTGCTACATATTGCCGTATATAGCAACTGCTAGCGAGAGCTTTTGCATTGCATAGCAAATGTGACGGGCTACAACGACATATAGTATTACTTAATTGCAGTACCAATCACTAATTCATAGCTTCATGTTATCGCAAGATATTTTACCTGTGACCAGAGCTGTGGTACAAAACTTTAATCTTTTTACAAATATGATTGTAATATACGCATTTATTTAGCAGACGAATCTGGCGACTAGGCTCTCATAGAGCTAGTGCGTGACGTCGGGTCCGCCAAAAAGGTTCAATGTAGTCATATTTAATCGTCCTCGTGATAATCAGGTGAGCATTTTAGTGGTGCTTGTTACCACATCGTACCGTAAATTCCCAAACAATATTAAATAATTCCAGAGATTTACAATAATAGCCTACGGTGGCCAGCGGAACCCCAAATTAACTACATCATGCCAGTTCCGGCTACAAATTACACGTTCCCGCCAAAACATCCGAATTATAGTTGTTCGAGGTATTAATACACCACGTATCCAAGATTATACCAATATATACAGTTCGATGTAATTAAAAACCAAGTCAGACATTTCCGAACTACCTCGCACCAATGTTAAACTCAGGTTCTTCACTGCCGCTCGGCTGCCTTAGTTCATGTTTATTTATTCTCTAACCTTAGTAAAAGTTGAAAGTTTTAAGTGATGGGGCAGCTTACAGCTAACAATGTGACAAGAAGCCTTATTAACGACCGGGCATCCGCTTTTACGCATTATCCACCAGGTGGATATGGAGCATTTACGGCTGCTCGTTTTGCAGATAACAGCCTTTTGTGATTTGTTAGAGATTTTCCACAGGCAGGTTTTTCGATAAAAAAATACTATTTTAACCGGAAAGCGGATAAGGAACACTCCAACTCGAAACTTGTACTTATTTTTCAAAAGAGAGAGATAGAGCAGTTGAAAGTAAGGATGGCGGTGAATGTAAAGTAGCGCATATGAGGATGGCGGAAGAGTAAGTAAAATAGAAAAAAATTAGTGGTAGGGGGAGAGAAGACGCCAGGCAACAGTAAGAGGAACTGATGAAAGGACAGATTGACGGAAAAGTAGAAAAAAGAAGTGGGAGGGGAGGAGAGTGTAATGTGTGAAGAAGTGGAAGAAAGAAGGGTGTGAGCTTTAAGGTTTCTTTAAGTTCTTTTGAAACTTGTGCCGGGCTGCTTGAATATTGATATGTCGCAACATATTAGAAGCCGATTGTATGCATCATATAAAAATTTACTACATACTCTGTAATGATGTTGTTTACGACTTAACCCTCATATTTTTTGTTCTTATTACTACCTTGATTTAGAAATTCTATTTTAACTTTAGTGGATAATCTCAGTACATTTATGCAAGTATATGACCTTTTTGTAAAACAATTTTTGCAACAAATGTAAACAAGCATACGAACATAAATGCAGCCGTTATAAAAAATACAAATATGTAGCTTTGTCTTAATGGTGTGTTCAACTTATACCTATTATTAAGAATTCATGAGCTTAACACCGGCTTATAATAATTTCTAAGAGAAAGTCAAAAGAAGGAAAGAAATATTTACCGGCATATTGCGATGGTACCGTTTCGAAAACCGCCACGAATTCATCGTCAGGCAATTTCGTAATGTTATCAAAGGTTTCGTGGTTCGAATCTCGATGAAACCTTAAACCTTTGATAACATTACGAAATTGCCTGACGATGAATTCGTGGCGGTTTTCGAAATGGTACCATCGCAATATGCCAGTAAATGTTTCTTTCTTTCTTTTCAGTTTCCCGTAGAAAAAATAATAATTGAATATTCAATTATTATAACCCAGTGTTAAGCTCATGAATTTTTAATAATAAGTACAAATATGTAGCTACTAAAAAAATGTGAATTTATTACAAATAAAATGACTACAAAATATGTACCAACGTATTATTTGATAACGGATGTACAAAATAGTGCTCTCAACTGAAATGAACTTTAACAGTTTTGCTCCGCTGCCACTACACTGTCTAAACACTATACTCTAGTGGATCTAGCAGCCGTTCATATAATAACGGCATCCGTTGTGGTGCGGTGGTAGGGTACACTCCCTATACACCGAAGATGTGGCTTCAACTCCCGGCTAAAGCAACTTCGAAAATTCAGAAAAAGGTTGTTCCAGTTAGAAGAAAGTTTTTCTAAGCGGGGTTGTCTCTCGGCAGTGACTTGGCAAACACTCCGAGTGTATTTCTGCCATGAAAAGCTTCTTAGTGAAATCGCATCTGCAAGGCAGTTGCCATAAAACAAGTATGTCCCGACCCGTCAAGGAAAAATTAAAAATGAGCAAGATGCAAATAAGATGAGAAGATCGGCCTAAATCTCTTCGGGGCTATATCATGCCTTGTATTTATTTGTTTATTATAATACAAAAAATAACATAATTATTCATTGATATGCAATCCTACCGATTTGGTACGCTAAGTTCATGGTCTCCTAATGAACGGTGAATCAGCGATGAATGTCGATCACAACTCACATTTATTACCTAACTCTTGATCAAGATATTACGTAAGACAACCTCCAACAACAAATATACTGAATTATGCATGCAGTAAATAAAAAAATGCATAAAAAACATAAAGAAATAAAAAACGGTTAATTGCTTAGTACTCTATCAAATAGGCAGATGTGAAGTTCTAATTTGCCGAATACGAGGTGTGGTCATAAAGTTTTTATTTTAGTCCAGACGCCACAAAAATATAATTTTTGATGAAAAGCTTAAAATTAAAATAAAAAAGTTTTACAAGTACCGTCTTTTTAAACTTGTTTGATCTATATTATAAACTATGAGAGGATGAACAGAATTTTTAATATCCTTCGGGTTTAAATTTTAGTCCAGAAATTTAAGAATTGGAAATTTTCTGGACTAAGTGTAACCAATGTTTCAAACCAAATCCAGTTTATGAGCTCGTTTTGTTTTAAACTTTGGAAGATCTGCAAAAAGCTGAAACCAAAAAAAGTAAGGTCATATGTACATGTATGTAGACTAACACGTTTAAGATTTAAACCAAATATTTTAAACATGTAATGTGCTTTATAGTACGTTTAGTTTTGAGCGTGGTGTAGGGTGTCATTTACAGAACATAAACATATTGTAACGAGTTTTGAGATATTCCGATTATTTATACACCTTCTGCTAACGTTCGAATCGCTAAACTGTTGAATAAATCACTCCAATATTCAGTATTGCAAACCGGTCTTTATTTAGATTACTTTGGGAGTAGTACGTTTATACTTCACCTCACAACTAATACCGTGTTTAAAGCAAACTGATTACTGATTCCTCAGATTGTGCTGCTTTTATACTCTGAGTTTTCTCGTTCATCCATATCTCCTAAGGTATAGTTATTTCGCGGCCAGTTGTATCTGTGGTTACCAGCTATATTTATTATTATTATTATTATTATTATTATTATTATTATTGGTATTAATAAGTCATTGGACATGTATATTTGTAGTTTATGCTTTTCTACTAGTCATATGCGTGTGTATCTGTGAGTAACAACTTCGGCTGATGACTACATGTGTGTGAGAGATATCTCTTTACTTCGAGCTGCTAGTTATGTGTGTGCATGAACATAAGTTTGGCTTCCACCTGTATTTGTGTTCTGTTGTGTGTGAATTGGGGGCGCGCATGGCCGAGGAGAGTTGCAGTATTGCCCTGCTCCAGGAACCCTACACTACCAATGGTGTGGTGAGAGGGCTTCCTGGAGGGTTTAGGTCCTTTTGTGACCTTCGGGGCAATGCTGCGGTTGTGGTGAATGAGCCTAATTATGAATGCTTGTTGTTGAATGCGTCTGAATGGGGAATATGTGTGAGCATTGAGGGCTCCTTCGGGAGAGCCGTCTTTGCAAGCATATATTGTAAGTTTGGAGAACCCATGGAACCATACATCCGATACCTCGATACGGTGCTACTACTTGCGAGTAGCACGCCAGTTATCATTGGTGTGGATGCCAATGCCGTATCCCCTATATGGCATAGCAAAATATCCAGGACTTCTCCTGGATATGCTAGTCATGGACGGGGCGAGGCGTTGGGCGAGTGGGTACTCACCTCTCACGTTCATGTTGTGAACGAACCGAGTGGGTGGTACACATTCGATGGGCCCATGGGCAGGAGTGACATTGATGTTACTCTGATGAATGAGCCAGCAGCGAGAGCGTTCAGTTGCGGATGGAGAGTAAGGGGGGGTGAGGGGATAAGCGATCATAATCTCATTGAGATTGTGGTTGCTCCCCGTACCACCCCGGATATGCTTGGTACGCCTTCCGTAATGGGGTGGCGTACTGCCGGGGCAAATTGGACTCTGTACGGGTTATACGTCGAGCAGGAGGTGACTGCTACACCCCTCGATGTATTTGCAGAGCTCCCAGTAGATCAGCAGATTGCCCTCTTGAACGCCTGTATCTGGCGGGTCAATGACAGCATGTTTGAAAGGTGGAAGAAGGAGCGTTTTCGCTGTGTCAGGTGGTGGACGCGCGAACTGACCCAGAAGAGGAGATCTGTCAGGCGCCTGAGACGTCGGTTTCAACGCGCCCGGCATATCGATTCCGATGGTCTGTCCCAGCTTAGAAGTCAATTAAGTGTGGAAACGCGTGAGTATAAGAGAATGGTTGTAGAGGTGAAAGAGGAACAATGGCGCAACTTCGTGTCTGAAAATTCGAACGACCCCTGGGGACAGGTCTACAAGATCTGTAGGGGTCGCCGCCAGACCGAAGTTAATTCCCTCCGTGTGGGCGAGCGAACAATATCAACATGGAGGGAATGTTCAGAGCTGCTTATTGAAGGGTTCTTTCCTAGGGCGGAGGTCCAGGTACCTCCCCTTGCACAAGACGTACCTGTACCTCCACTAGAAGTTGAAGAGTTGGACTATGCATTTGGCCTGGTTAGGTCTAAACGGTCTCCGGGTTTGGATGGAATAAACGGAGAAATGTGCAAGTGTTTGTGGAAGTTTATTCCGGAATACTTGGAAGCCGTTTATGATAAATGCATATGGGAGGGTTACTTCCCACGTGAGTGGAAAGCTGCTAGGGTTGTCGTTCTCTTGAAGTCGCCTGACAAAATAAGATCTGATCCTCGGTCTTACCGAGGTATCAGCCTTCTTCCAGTGCTTGGTAAAGTGCTGGAGAGGGTTATGGTTGAGCGGCTTCAGGAGCTAGTTGGGGGTAACCAATCGGATAGACAGTTTGGGTTCAGGAAAGGACGCAGCATTGAAGACGCCTGGATGCATGTCCAAGACTGTGTAGAGAGAAGCTCCAATAAATATGCCCTTGGCATATTTATTGACTTCAAGGGGGCGTTTGACTTCCTGCGCTGGGACAGGGTTATCGAGCGGTTAGTGGAGCTCGGCTGCCCGGAAATTGCTTTGTGGCAGAGCTATTTCTCGGACAGACGAGCTACTATCGTTGGTGCCTGCGAGAGTGTGGAAAGGGAGGTGGCTCGTGGTTGTCCGCAGGGATCCATCTGTGGTCCATATATATGGAACATGATGATGGACTCCTTGTTAAGGCAACTCGAGCATCTTTGCAAATTCAGCGCCTATGCGGATGACCTCCTCTTATTAGTAGAGGGGGATTCTCGCGCCAGCATTGAGCGTACCAGCGAGTCACTATGTCAAGTAGTGGCTGGCTGGGGCGCCCATGTTGGCGTAGAGATTTCGGTGGACAAAACTGTGATGATGCTGCTCAAGGGCAGATTGTCACAGAATCGCCCACCGGTTGTCCGTATCGGCGGGGTTAGCATCAGGTACGCGACGAAAGTCAAATACCTGGGGCTGACAATGGGTGAGCGAATGAACTTCCTGCCACACTTGGATGCTGTCAGGGATAGGATGCAGAATGTTTCGGGGCAGTTACGACGAATCATTCGGAGTGACTGGGGCCTGAGTCGCCGTGCCGTTCGTACAATATATCGTGGCCTATTCGTAGCATGCGCTACTTTTGGTGCCGCCATATGGTACCGAACGGTCATGACTGCTCATGGTCAGAGGCGCGTGCTGAGCATACAGAGGTGCATGATGCTCCCATGCTTGCCCTTGTGTCGTACCGTTTCCACGGATGCGATGCAGGTGCTTCTTGGTGCACCCCCTCTCGACCTGGTGGTTATACAGCTTGCTGTTTCCTTCAGGCTGAGAAGGAGGGCAAGTTTGCCGCTGTTGGAGGATGAATGGGCCGCCGACGATAATGTGGAGAGTGGATGGTTGGAAAATAGGCGTCGATTAGAAGGGGTGGTTAGAGGGAAGTGGCAGGAGCGCTGGGACAATAGTCCCAACGGCAGGGTAACGTACGGGTACATCCGGGACGTTTCATTTGTGGCGGAAAATCCAGACTTCAGATTTAGTCTGAGCCTGGGTTTTCTGCTTACTGGTCATGGTCCTCTTAATGCATTCTTGCATAAGAGGAGCTTGAGCGAAACGGAGGGGTGTGTATGTGGGGCTGCATATGAGGATTGGTTGCATGTGTTGTGCGAGTGCCCGGAGTACTCGGACATAAGGGATTTGGGTAGTTTTGGGGTTAATGTTGATGAAGGTAGAGTTGATGTGAGTGGAGCGCTCTCCACTAGTCGGACTATTGATTTGCTCAATAGGTATGCTTTTGAGGTGTTTAGACGGAGGAGACGTGGTGGTGACCGTGGTGGTTAATTTGTGTGTGTGTTCGTGGATGTGGGGGGGGGTTCTAACCCCACCTCACCCCTAGGCGGCCGGTCCGGAGTAGGTGGATACTCAACCGGAAGTGGCTTCGGCTGCGAAAGTCAGACCAAGACTTTAAAGTGGTACCACGGGGAACAGATAGCCCGCGGAGCTTGCTCCGTTTCTGTTCATTGCGGTTGGCCCCTTTGGGAGCATCGTGGTGGCTGTGGTTGATATCCGAATGCGGTAAGAGTTGGTCAGCTCGAATGTGGAGTTGCATTGCAACCGGGTGCCATGACCCATAGAATGGAAGAGGTGTTAGATAGGCCTCCAACCCCACCAAGGTGATGATGTGTCCACTCACATTATCGATTGGTACCAAGGTAAGCGAGCCTTGGGGGCTGGTCAGACCCGCTTTGACCTGTGTACTTGGTACATGCGTGAGGTTAGGTCTTCGAAGACAGGCACTCACGTAAAACCTACACTCGCTGTATTTGTGTTCTGATTATTTACTAACAGCATGGTGATGCTAATATTCGTCACAATATATTCCTCAGTATCCCCTTAAAGATGGTAGAGAAGGCAAAATATATTTGGAAGTAAACTGTAGCAACTTAAGTAGACTGCCACCTGAAAAGAAAGCTACCGAAAGAGTTGGAGATTCTTTAGAAGCAACTGAAAGAAATTTTTAAGTTAGCAAAAGTCGAAGCGCCCAGAAGTTCTCTCATAAGTATAAGGAACTGTTGTGGTCTTTAAACGAAAAATTGACCGAGAAAACAAAATATAAAATAAATACTCTAGTGAAAGGGCAATGTTAAAAAAAGTTGCATTTCTGGGGTAAAAAAGTGCAGGCACTGATAAAAAGGAGAGCAGGACTGGTCACTTGGTAGTAAAGAGTCCCTCGAGGCACTAATTAACGACCAAGTTTTAGGCAAGATCGATAGTGCGGTGATGATCTTCTCCAAGTTTAAAATGCAGTGCTCTGATGGTTTATTCCTTGCCATGATACAAATGTCGAATAGAGCGGTCGTGCAATGAAGATTGAACCACGTGCCGCATTCTTGCAAAACTGCTCGTCTTATTTTCCTGTCATGCTTTTGAAAAATGCATCTCTAGCTGTGCCGTTCCGTATACGTCCTTCATAAACTAGCAAGGACACATTTAGAAACTCCTGGAATAATCTGGTTCTGCTACTCCCTATATTAAAGTTTGCTTCTAACATTTGTGGAAATATGTTTAAGGCTAGCGTAAACAACCTGAAAATGTATTCATGACAATTTTTCAATCCTATGTCCCATTTTCTGCTAAGCTCTAAAAATACCTTATTGTTTCTTCCCTGCAAAAAATCGTGCGATTAATTCCTAAGATGAGCGGTCTGCGATTGAACCTTTTTGTCCACATTTGGGTATAGTTGATCCCCTCTAGTGTATTTGGCACCAATCAGTTTGACATTTGTGTAGCCAATTGAAAAAAGAGAAACAGCAACGAAAGAATAAAATAAAAAGATTAAATGTAATTTTTGAAAAATATGAACCTCTATACCGAACCTAAAATACTAGGACCATATTTTCGTGATATTTGTTTTGTTCTTATTATTCTACAACACCAATACGAAAAAAATTAAGAATATTTTATTAGAGTTTCAAAAATCATAAAATCCGTAAGAAATTCCGTACGGGTAGAAAGAGGACTTATTTGACAGTACCCGTAGGCAAACAAAAGAGGCTTGTATGACTGTGGCTGTAGAGGTACGAAGAGAATATGTCCGACACTACACATATGGATACAAAAAGAGCCTGTCGGACACTTCCCATACGGGTACAAAGAGGAAGTATCGAACAGTATAGAAAAGATCTGTCCGACAGTACCCGTAGCGACACAAAGATGGCGTGTCGAACAGTACCCAAAGCGGTACAAAGAGGAAGTGCCGAATATCACAAAAAGGATATGTCCGACTGTTCCCGTAGGGGTGTAAAGAGGACCAGTCCGACACTACCCTTTCAGGCATAAACAGGTACAACTGGTCTCTCCATAGGACATGCTCAAACAAAAAGTTCCACTCCAACCCATATAAAGAGATCAGAACTTACTATAGTCGCATACTCCATTGCGACTCGTCCCGGATTCATCCTAGACTTGTCACATTTTTTCCAGTGTTGTTTTTAGCTGCAATAACACTCATTGAAATTTAGTGGAGTGTTGCCGTAATAAAAGTTCTTATCCGTACAGGAATCCGGTAAGCTCCGATTTAAGTACCTTAAGATAAAACCCCATTGTCGAGGAAGCGATTGCCAGTTCCCCCACCTCGTAGCTTCATACTTACATATAAATATTTTTATTATTATAACAACATTTTTTCCTCTATTTCTTCACACTTGATTGCTTGATTGCGGTATCTGCACTCTGACTGAGATTTTAGCATCGGAACCGGTGATATTCAGAAGCAGCTGAAAAAAGAGCTTGCCATTGGGCATCACTAAAGTGTATTGCTTTGTGGTGATAATTGCACTCAGTATGAATATGAACTGCCTCAGCAATCCCTGCTGCTGCTGTTACCTCGACGACAGCTGACGACGCGCTGAAATGCATGACAAATTGCTATCATTTCAGTGTTTAATATACCGTTTCGTTACTTTACACTTACCTCTTGCTTTACTTTCATTGCACGTTTATTGTTATTTTTCCGTTGTTGTTTTCTTGCTTCATTTCCTTCAATAGCTTTTCTTTTGCTAGGTCAAGGGTCTGTCAGAAATACTTGCCATTGGTACTATCATTAATGTTATTCATATGCCGAGGAAGTAACTTTGGCTGTTGTTCCACATTTTGCATTTTGTACTATAACTTGCCGTTAATTTGTTGCACCAGCATGATGCAACATTGTGCTTTCTGTCAATAGCAGCTGTGTCTAAAGAAAATATCTTTTTTATGTTGCAACATCTTATACTGAGGAGGTGTTTGTTTTTGTAGTTATTTGTGTAGTTGCATAAGTACCTTCATATAACTTTGCTTTTGAAATGCAGTTCGCGTGGTCAACAATTAAAATCATCATCATGGATGTGCCCGATAATGCAATCACCATGTCGCTGCTCATTAACGTTCAATAAAAGGGGGATTTCTTCACAGCGGTATGTTAATATAGATATGTAATATTCGAAGCATATCATTAGTAAAGTATACACTGTTAATAAAAGGCGGTCTAAACAAATAAATAAATACATTTATATGGGAAGCGCAACAAAGTTATACCCATGGCTGGGTCTTCTCATTATAAAAGGTTTACAGCTCAGATTCAGCCAGAAAACTCCATCATTTATACATTTACTTTATATACTTCCCATAAAACTCAAATATTGTACTGACTTTTAGTGAAATGTTTTTTCGGATCTCTCGTCATTTCGACCCCAATTTAGGCCCTTAATGAACATGAAATTGTATATTAGAAATTAAATAAATGTTAACCGCGATAACCTCCGAAGAAATTTTAGGCCGAGCTTTTCTTCCAATTTGCGTCGTGCCCCTTTTAGTTGTTCCAAAAAATTGGCGGGACGGGACCTACTTGTTTAATGTCGACTGCGTCCTAGGCGAAAGTTTATGGGATCCCGGGGATACGCATTGCCTTTTCATGAAGAAAAAAGATGCATTATTCTTCGCACATTTTTCGAAAAAATCCAGAAATAAAAGTTGGATTCGGACTTTTATTTTTTAAAGAGAAATAAAAGTCCGCCCTTTAACTACGGAACAACTCATCCAAATGAAACAAATTTTTTACCAAATGGTTCCTCTAAATGCCTAGATTTGACACCTTTATATTCAATACCCTCTATCAACAAAACACAGTTTTTCAGGATAGCCAAATATCCGCTTTGGCAGCTTTATTGTAAATTGCCAATAATAATAAGAAGTACCTCAATGGATGATAAATAATACCGTTCCGTTGTGTATTCAAATCAGTTTTTTACTCTAAACTCCGTTAAGTTTAGTTTAAAAGTCAAGTTATTTCCACAAGATATATTGTTGATAGAAGTTATTGCAGTTTAAAGTAATTTTTTTTTGATTTAGCGTTTACATTGAACCATGTTTTGAGATTTACGCCATGTAATAGTTGGTAAAGTGCTAGATCTCCATATCGCAGGTCATGGTGTTTGTTCTTAAGGCAGTTATTATTAAAAACGTTAACTGCTGATGGACAGACAGACGGACCTGGCTCAATAGAAATAACTTTTGACACTGATAATAAAGATATACGGGAGTTTATGCCTATAACAACCCTAATACACCATTCCACCCCAACGCTATGTGATTAAAACTATTAGTTCCTATGCTGAAATATAGCTGAGCATGAAAACGTATGCTGAAAGAGAGTTTTGCTGATTGAAAAAACATTTTTGCTGATAGAGGAATTTTCAAAATCAAAATTAATACCATTAATGTAATATATGAAGGGTGAGTTAGAGATCATTTTACCATCTAAAACTCATTTTCGTTAAAATTGCTGACGGAGGCCTTAAATATACCAGAAATTTGTCACAGAAAAACTAAAACCAACTCTCCTAGTCCTATACTTATTTTTTTCCATAGTAAACTTGCACAGGTTTTTTCGCCATAAAACTTAATCCAATTGAGATATTGGCTCAAAATTTGATAGAACGCTTTCTGTTGAAACAAGAAGGATTCTGTATTAAAAAAAAATCATCTCATTTCAAAAAATAATTATTTCGGTCTTCTTTTCCCTTCCCCTATTTCTTCTCTTTCATTCCTCTCTTTCGCCTTTTTTTGTCTCTTAATCTCCCCAGATCTTTTGCATTCTTAGCTTAGAAGCTAACTTTTAGATTTACCTACGCTTCTTCACCGTCCTGGCGGCCACCGTGGTGTGATGGTAGCGTGCTCCGCCTACCACACCGTATACCCTGGGTTCACACCCGGGCAAAGCAACATCAAAATTTTAGAAATAAGGTTTTTCGACTAGAAGAAAATTTTTCTAAGCGGGGTCTCCCCTCGGCAGTGTTTGGCAAACGCTCCGGGTGTATTTCTGCCATGAAAAGCTCTCAGTGAAAACTCATCTGCCTTGCAGATGCCGTTCGGAGTCGGCATAAAACATGTAGGTCTCGCCCGGCGAATTTGTAGGGAAAATGAAGAGGAGCACGACGCAAATTGGAAGAAAAGCTCGGCCTTAGATCTCTTCGGAGGTTATCGCGCCTTACATTTATTTTATTTATTTCTTCACCGTCCTTTTTTTATTCCTTTTCGAGTTCCTAACTCTCTTCTTATTTTCCTCTCTAGCCGCACCATCTTCCTTTTTTCCTTCATGCCTTCCATTCTTTTCCATATCCTCCTTCCTTTCAGCTCCTCTTTCAACATTGAACAAGCATTATGGTCAGGTGAGCGCAGCTGTGAACGACCAGATGAGAAACTAGTATATCTTACCTTTAAACCTTTACAATGGAATGATGACAAAAAATGGACCGCAGCATTTATAAAATAAGCCAACATAAGAAAAATCAAATAATCATCTTTCATGTTGTTTCAGTTTTTTTTTGTTTGTTGTCAACAATTATTGCTGTAAGCTGATGCAGCTTTTCATGTCTTAAGGTATTTACAAAAAATTGCAAGTACGCACATAACCGTTTATGTGGCAGAAGCAATAATAAAACAGAGAAAATTGTCAGTTTACGCGCTGACTATTGTCGTCTAAGGCTGCAACACCAGCGGCTACTCCAACGCCTACCAAGTTGAACAAGCAACAGTTAAGCTTTTTGAACAACAAAAACCATTGTCAATTGAACAGCCAACTCAGCTGACCATCCAGCAAATACCTTCATAAAACTGTTGTTGGCATCTAGCAATAGCAACAACAAAAATTTCAAGGAGCAGAACAACTGCAATGCATTCTAAGCAGCTTTCGGTATTTGGCTGCAACATTCATATTCTCGCTTAAGTTGTTGCCACCAACATGGCTCTTAATAGTAGTGTTATGATGCAATTGTACTTTGCTATCTTTTGTGGCATTTACAGTTATTGTTGTTCTAATCATACCATAAATTGCGTGTTATTCCAACTAAATCAACGCAATAAGTATTGACATTGTCACTAACGCGCACAATTTCTTCGACTCATGACACTCATGGCAGGAACACCTTCTGCTTCTTCATTTGGTACATATTTACAACATCCCTACATACATACCATTGTATTAGTTAGCTTTGGCAAATATTTGTAATTGTTGGTGTAAATAGTTAACAACCATTGCCGCTAATGCTGTTACAGATGTTGATTTTCCTCATCACCTTTTATACCCCGTTGCAAAGCTGGTAAGAATTTAGCCAATCCTATTTCTTGAAAGTGGACAATCCACAGGGGCGTTATAGGAACCAGAAAAGGTTAAATTAAGTACACGATTTCGGAGTAGGAATTAACTTTGGCTTTCTTTCCGGTTCAGTTTAAAATTGGCACTGATCAGAGCAAAAAAGTTGTTTGGTCCCGCTTGTGACAATCTTTGTAGTTTAAAATCAAATGTACGTGCATGTGCGGCTTATAGGATCGTATATGTCCGATTTGAATTACTTCAAATGGACTGAATATATTCAGAGTCGTAACAGGATAGCCAATTCGAAAAATTGTCATTAGATTTGACTGTGCCCACACTAATAAAGAAAAGAAATTCTCTGCACATTTGACCAGACCCATAACGTGTATTTATTTTGATGTGCTGAGCCCGAATCCCCGTTCCAAATTTTTAAGTAAACTACTGAACAAATGATAATCGGAAAAGTGGTGCTATGCTCAGTAGTGAGTGTGTGACTCTGAAAGCTGCCAAAAGTTCTGAAATTTTCAGGTAAGCTTTATCTTGTGACAAATATAGATTATATAAAATTTTGGAAGAATTAGATCCAAGTTTCTTATAATTTCGATACCTAATAGAAGGGAAGTGGAAGTCCACTAGTAACAAGAGCGGTAGGGTGAGGAAGAACAACATAGAAGAAAGAATGAGCAGTAGAGTAGAAGGAAAATACCATCAAGTCAAAATGACAGCCGATACTAAACAGGAAGCTTTCGTAGAATATTGAAGACAACGACTTTCTTTTATTAGGAACCTTCCCTTGGATATAGAACTTTATTAAGCTGATAGTCATTAAGTGATAGACTTATTGAGTGCAATAGATATGTTAGACTTCTGCCGGACATGAATCGCACCCCGGTAATAACACCCTCCGGTACTAACCCGCCTGTCGCGAAAACAATTTTCTATACCCTTCGAATCGCCGGGTCTATCCCGTTACTCTGGAAGGGTAGTCATAAGTTAAACGTGTTTATTCGAGTGTCCAGTGACGGCTGAGGTGAACCTTTAGTGCACTGGCGCCTCTGGTTATAACTTCAATTAAAAAATTGCTTGAACGCGATCAGTATATATGGTCTTCGTAGCATAGATAACTGGCATTAAGAAAAAGGCACGAACAAGTTAATGCAAAATGGATCACGATCAATTCACGCGGTCTGGGTAGATATCTAATTTTGTGCGGTAGGCAAAGCATTGTCGCATGCAGGCGAAGTTCTTATGCTCACAAAAGGAACGGCTATACATTACAACTAACCTTACCAAGGTATTCTCTTATTGTTTTTAAAAAAGAACTATACATTTTTTTTGCAGATACTAATGGGACCGACCCTAAAACCTGTTTAACTATGCGAATATTCGATGACACTTAGTTACGTCTGTGGTGCCCTTAAAAAAACCAGTTAACTAAACAAAAATTGTAATTCCACCCAAATACTCCTATTATCTCTCTGAAAAGAAATTGTAAAATATGCTAAGGCTCATCGTATGATTCCCATTGGGTATGCCCCTATGAAGGGCCAATATCAGATTAAGTGATTAAGTGAGTGATAAGTACGTAAAATTCGAATGCGTGTTTGCGATTTTTTCAAATAAAACATATGTATAATAGCTAACAGGATCACCTGTCGAACAACATACAGCAAATAATCAGCAGAACTTTCCATGCGAGGAAATTAATTGACGAGATTTAAAAAAATTGTCACTGATCACCTGGTCCTAGAAAATTGCTAGTATTTGCCAAAAGGACGGAGTTATTTTAAAACATATGTCCTGGCACATGATTGGGGTTCTCCGTTTGGTCATCAAGCAAATTCTGGTAACACTATGGACACATTGAGTCTATGTGAGGTCTTTATTGAACGATCAGTTCAACCTACCTCAATGCTCACCTGCCTTTTCTGGTCCCTTTTCGAGCAATCGCAATGTATAAGCCCAGTACCATAGTTTTTTCCGCATTTCTCTATATTCTGTATTTTCCTCATTGAGACGGGAATGTACAACAGGGTGTATGATACTTAACATTCTTACTTGTTCTAATTCATTTCGTTTATTTATTTCCAACACGCATTTTTATTAATATTTGTTGTTCTTACAACAACATTATCGATCAGCAATAAGTAGAATGCAGTAGATGGCGAATCGTACCAATAGAATGCGACGTACGCGCGGACGGACATAAAAATGCCCAGACGTTGTACAATAAAAATCCAGTTAGTCGGTTAACTGCTTGTTGCTGCCACTTTAGTTTATAAGTGCTACGTGCAACATCGTGTTATACTAGTATAAATATTGCTATAGGTGTATTGCGTGTGTACTATTAGAGTACGCATAGTCATACGTACCTAATAAATTGCCACTAACGAACTCAATCAATCTTCAAACCTCTCACATGCACTTATTTCTTCCAACATATAAACGCTCATTGCAATAGCCATGTAACTAATTCTTTATCTTCCTCTTTTTTTTTACTTTGCCCATTTACAGGATGACATGAGCGATCAGTGCAGCCTCACACAGGCTGGCCTCGAGGAATACAACATACGCGCCTCATCCTATTATGATCAACCAGCAATGTTGTTTCATCATCAAAAGCAATCTTCGTATGCACAATCGGAGGGTTATCACAGTTATGTCTCCAGTTCGGATTCCAGTTCGGCCACGCCATTCCTGGACAGGTGAGTTTTCAAGCTACATTAAATGTTTATATATATGTGTGCGTGTTATATATTCATGGGTGTATATAGGTGGAGAAGATAAAAACGGGGGTCATTACCCCCACTATACTTAGGTTGTATTAGCCTACGTGGTTGATCTGATAGTTATTGTATGGAAAATATTGCAAATTTAGCTTACATAATTAGCCCTTCGTCAGAGGGTTATCGAGCCTATAATACATATATTCATTGTATATTAGTCATGTCTATTTGTATGACACGGAGTGGGGAAACTTTAAAAGATAGCTGTGCCCAACTTCACGAACGATTGAAAGTTATTCTTTGAAAGATAACTAGCAATATCCTTCTTCTTCTTCTTTTTGTTCTTGTACCAATACGGCTGACATCCTGAAGTTTTCAGAAAGTTTTTATCGGTATTGATAATCTTTTTCCGGATATTGGTCCGGTACGTTTCGGAAAGTAGCGCTATTGAGGTACTATGACTACGCTAATCCTTGCAGCTTGTAGAATCTCCTCTTACTATTGAAGTACTTGGGGTCGCAAGACACTTGCCTTCTCCCCCATGATGTCGAGGTTTCCCACATCATTTATTTCCCCTTATACTTCAGGAAGCGTTTTTCATGTTATTAACGACAAAAATATTGCCTTAATTCTAAACACTAGGCGATGTGTACGGAACTTGTGATGGTGATTTTAATCGCTCTTATAACAGTCATGAGCTAACGTGATTTACTGAAAGCCCTTATATTTGGTGCGATTATCATATGGCTTTTAGAGATATAATTATAACACGGTTGGTTTATCTATTGAATATACGTCGTATAGGATATAATAAGAATCAGTCAGTCTTACCGCAGATAGAAAGTACAGTCCCCTCCTCCAACATGATTTAATCAAAAACAGCAAGGTTTCTCAATATTCTCCCGGTACTGGTTCTCCATGTATAGCAATTTTAAAATCCACGAACTTACCACGGACAAAAAGGTTATTTTTCTAGATCTCAGTTGCGTATCATAAGGTGAAGTTTCCTTAAAGAGTCACTACGTCTTCCCGACTCTGCAGTATCCTCCATGATAAATTTCTGAGTATTGAGAGAGGATGTACGCTGCTGCCGGAGGACTCAGTAAGAGGGAGCGAGGTATGCAGGTAGCCAAGCAGCACTCATGCCCCTTAACTCTCCTGAAACTGCAAGATAACCAAACAAACGTTGTTCGATTTCGATAGTTGGAGAAAAAAAATCTGCTTAATAGGTCTAGAAAAGGAATCTTTAGGATAACTGCCACAATCACGGGACTCTGGCCGCTTGGCTACATGCTGAGAGAATTTGCCATCGTTTGCTGAAGCTACGAACAGAAGTGCGGTTAGCAGGGACAAGAAGCGCTAGAACACCATAGGTTTCGCTTAATGTGTCTTGCTTCTAATTTATCCAACATCTCAGACTCTCAAATATGGATTATTCCTCGTCAGATAGCGAATGCCTTCTAAGCAATTAGTTATTGTACAAAAAGCAGTGGCACGGCACTTGACATATTTAGGTTCTATGTTTAGAAAAGTAATCACAGGTTCAAGGGTCCGTAGGCCCATGTGCTACAATCTAATCAACTCAAAAGATAATTTAATTTATTTAGCATCTTTCATCCAACTCCTGCTGTAAATTCCTACCCCACCCTCAGGTCAAACCTAAATACGCTCATGCTATAAGAGTGCATACTCTCTGATAGCGCTGCTCGCATTTGTTAGATGCTTGATTACTTCTTGTTGTTGTTATTGTTTAATGCCGTTTACTTATCTATTGGCCGTTGGCTGTTGGCTCTTAGCCATTGTTGACCGTTTGTCATTTGTCGTTTTGCGCATTTTAGTTTATTTGTAGGATCATTGAGGTTGTTTAGTTGCATGTTTAGTAATTTGTTGCACGTTCTTTATGTAGACAACATAGGCGTCTGCCAATGTTCAGCATTCATATTCGCAGCAACAAGTTGGGTTGGGTTGGATTGAGTTAGATATTGGTTGTATGGAATGTGACAATTTGCACTATTAGCAGATTACAAGGCATCTACGCTGAATAAAATCTCAGGTATGCTGCTTTCAATTGGATGGGTCAGCATGATTGGAATAAAAATCGTTTTCTATAAGATCCTCGTACATGTTAGGGTGTTAAGGTTTGATGAATGTTAAATTATGACCACAAGAAAGACGATCCAAGAATCCGCGCTATTAACCGCAGAATCAGCCTGATTAATATCGTGTATATCATTCTATTCAGCGTACTATGCAAAAGTGTAGCTTCATATCTTTCAGAAGAGAATCGACACTCAACATCTTCTTGTCGACTTCGAAGTAGCATTTAACAGCGTGAATAGAAGCTTCTTGTATGTTGCTATGTCTGAATTTAAGTTACCTGCAAAGTCAATAAAGCTGTGCTAAATGACGTCGAGCACACCACCAGCTCTCTCAAGATTGGGAAGGACCTATACGTGAAATTCGAAACCAAACGATTCTTCAGAAAAGGTGACCACATTCATTATTTTTTTATTTTTTCTATTTCTAGAATTTACTGCTCTCTTACGAACTATAAATTTCTCAGCTACAACTACAGATGCTCGATTATTATAGCTTCTCGCATAGCCCATGCGCTTGTATATGTGAGTGATACTTCCACAGATGATTGCCTACTTTTGGGAGTATATCAGATATATGCATGTGTGTGTGCGTTGCTCTCCGCTGCTTGTAAGGACATATTTATAGACATTATTATTGATTTTTTTAATTGCATACAAGTCACTGCTTAGTATTGGCTTAGAGATGAAAGTATCCCTTAGCGTTGCTAATATTCGTCACAATATATAGCATTAACTATTAAGAGAAATAAGAACAGTATCTTTTATTGAAAGAGGGGAGTCCGACCTATCAAATATGTTCCCCCTGTGGGTTAGGGGTTACAATATGCCCACGGTAGGTATACCGGTCTAAAAGGCGACCATAATACCATGTGTACCCAATCCAAGAGTAAGGTGTTTTACTCGAAAGGTAGCAGGGTGGACGCGGGTATCACCCTGTGGGACCCTAGGCAAGGTCTTTATAAATACTGCTACCGCGGGAGCAGGAGAAGCCAATGTGATCTGATGCACTGCATCGAATGATGCTTTGTATTCAGGTCTCACCTCCTGTCCTGGGATGGCTCCCTTGTGGGAGCATCGCGGTGGTTGTGGTTTCAAATAAGAGTTCACTTTATGAAACGCTCTGAGTAGACTTGTTTTCCTTTGGGGGCCAAGGACCCAAGGGAATTCGGTCTCTTGCTTGTCACAGTATACCCAAATTCATTGAGAAGCTGACCCTGAGGGGCAGATGAAAGGTTGGCCACATCCCATAATTGTGGCAACCGGAGATACCGGTAATACATGCTGATACACGGAAGAAAGATGGTGGAAAAGAAACGTACGTCTATTGCCAGCCGAAAAACAATCGATAATTGTACGAGTGGGCCGGTGCTCATCTCATTTTTTGAGATATATGAGGCTGCCTTAGACTGCGTAGCGAATAGGAGGCGTTCGCGGAATGGACGGCCACATCCAAAAATGTGGCAAGATTTGACGTTGTCAAATCACTGCA
Source organism: Eurosta solidaginis (assembly GCA_029619165.1). Taxonomy (NCBI): domain Eukaryota; kingdom Metazoa; phylum Arthropoda; class Insecta; order Diptera; family Tephritidae; genus Eurosta; species Eurosta solidaginis. The sequence continues at coordinate 30,536 of JARSSU010009225.1, forward strand.
GTGTGGCCGACTGCTATGCGAAGATGTTGCTGGGGCAGGTACTCGGTCACTTACAGGTCTGTGATCGGAAAAGGTTGGACACATCCCTTTAATTGTGGTAGGAGTGTAATTTGGAGTTAAAATGGAGCATAATTGTTGCGTAATTGAGTGGAAATTGGAGTGAAATAATAGTAGCAAATATGGAAGCCAAATGTAGCACAATATGGCGCGCAATGTTTGTCAACGAGTGTGGTCTTAAGCGATGTCGAGAGACATTGCTGAGGCGGGCACTCGGCACTCACAGGTCTGTGTGCGGAAAAGGTTGGTCACATCCCTTTATAATAATTGTGATGGAGTTTAATATGGAGCATAATAGGTGCCAAGGTCACTCTGTTTGTCAACGTAGTGCGGCCCTTAAGCAATATCTAAGCAAAACCAGCTCCCTCGTCAACAATGTATTATACATTGTTGTAACACTGCAGGACAGAAAAGTTGGTCACATTCCTAAATTGCGACAAAACACAATATCTCAATCTGATTAACTTGTTAATCAGATATCGAGATATCAAAATCAATGAAAGAGGGGACGCTGAGACAAGCACGGAACTCGCGGTGGAGTTGCCGTGCAACCGGGTGCCATTACCCGAAAATGGAAGGGGAGGATGGATAGTCCTCCTCGGCCAAACCAAGGCTTGTTGGCTTGAACAGCCCAGCTCACCGATTGGTACCAACTTGTTGGGCCGAAGATCAACGGACATTGATCTGTGTTTTACACCGGAGGTAGGTCTACGAAGACAGGGACTCCTGTAAGCACTTATCGACTATCAAATATATTTGAGTGAGAGTAGTAAACTTGGCACAAACACCGGAAAGGTGCGTTTACTTCGAAATTCGTTCTATATGGCTTTAAAAGAAGAGGTTTGTAGTGTCTCGTAGTTTCGGAGGGAACACTAAAGCTCACTTCGTTCAGAAAAAATGAAATCGATCCATTCATTAGTTTTTCATATATATTACACCGAGCATTTCCCTTCGACTAGCAAGAATTGGAAGATTGATAAGCTTTAATCCATTAGTGTAAGGTGGAACGTTACATAAAGAGTCCCATTGAAAATTCCTTAAAGCAAATAGTAAAAAAATGTTTTTGTATTGAATCGAGCCTCTTTATATGGTCTTGAAAATGCGGATTCCAGAATATTGAGCCATTCTCTTATATTGGTCTAATGTTGTGAAGGGGTTTTCGTAACGTAAGGGTCGCTAAACTCTTTTGACCACCTTTTCACAAATGCTAAAACACCTTTAGATTTATGGACAGTAACATTTACATATATGAGAGTTGCAACTAAGTTTGCAGTTCATTGTAACACTGAAGTCCACAAAAACAATAGCACTTTCAAGTTTCATACGATTTATTTAATAAAATGCTAGAGAAGATAATTCTTACGGCAGAACTAAACCCTGATGGCACAATCTATTATAAAGGCGTACAATTGCTGGCGTAGTTTAATGATATATTGATATTATTAGCCTTAACAATGCTTTCTATGGATTGGAAAAGAGTCAAAAAAAATAAGGCTAAGTTTTCGTTGTCATCCAAGAGAGAATAGAGAGGAACCACGTCACTACTGGGAGATATAAATTGGAGACTGTGAAGAACTAGGTCTTACTGAGAACCAGCGTAACAGCGAAAATTAAAGCTTAGGAATTAAACGGAGAATAACTCTTGCCAATAAGTGCTACTTTGGACTGCATAGGCAATTGGAAAATATCATTATACCTTTCCTGATATACATATAGATCGGAATCATGGGCTGTGTCGAGAGAAGATGAGATGGCTTATAGTTCGGTTCGTGATGCCGATGGCGAGTATCGAAGGATATCATGATGAGCTGAATGTGCTTTACGCAGTTATGAAGATTATTATTAGGCCTCGATGCACTGCAACCTTTATTTAGATCTATTGTCCTTTGATATGAAGATGGTGCAAAAAATGGAAGAGATGCCACGTCTAAGAAGTACTTCAATCGAAACAGCAGTTTGGAAGCAAAGGAAGGAGGAGACGTCTACTGAATTTGAGAGAGGCAGGTGGAGGAAGACTTATCGCGAAACGCGGGATAGCTGGCGTGACTTGATACAAAATGGCCAAAATTCGCTTAGATCAAAGCGCATCATGATGATGATGACATAATTGAGTCGTAGCACAAGATCAATCAGCCGATAACAAACCTTCTTTTTCACGCACTAACAGCTGAAGTGAATAAAGTATGCTTTGGTTTTTGTTGCTTTTGTGGTGTTAGCTCTAAGAACTTTCCCTAAAAGTTAAGAGAGTAATGCGAATTTGGGCAGTCCTGTTTCGAATTTGTATCCGGTACTGACATCTACTGGACGGGCGCGGCAAAAAGAAATGGGAATAAGTAGTGTTCAAAGCATGGGTGGTCAAAAAATAGAAGCGATTGCTCGTTTGCATACGCAATGATAGCACAAGTATGCTATGGAACGCAAAGTCCTGGTCTAAAGATTTGGACAAGATAAATGAACAATACTCAGGTTGTTAATTCGAAATTGTTAGCTTCCGTTTGGCTTTTACTGATAAGTAAATCAGTCGTACCGACTTCTAGACTCATGCAGTGTCTACTAGGCGGAGGTCTACGCCATAGAGAGAGCAACAAATCTGACGCAGTACAGGGCCGTCTCAGACACTATTGTAACGATCAGCTAAGCCGTCTTTGAAGCATTAGAATCCAAATTAATGAAGTCAAATATCGTGCGGAGGTGTTGAGCTTCGCTAGCGTTTATAGCGCATGGCAATAGCTCCCATTGCTAGGTCCCTGAGTACAGCAATATTGAATGGAATGAGTTTGCAGATAAGAGGACCAGGAAAGGTTCCGATTGGTTACAGACGAGGCGAACAACTCCTTGCGTTCCTGCTGGGTTATTTTTATATGAAAATCGAGGAAATTAGGATTATTGCTCTAAAAAACATAATGGAGCTAAAAATCACTATTGCTAAAACCAGGCAAGCGTAGCCACCTTGTTAGAATATGGCAGCAAAACTAAAATGGAGAAAAAGCAAAATCCGAAAAACCCAATATTAAAATGAAGGCTTTGATAATTTATTTTATTAATTTGGGAAAAATTTAAACAACGTGACATCAGGATGGACAAGGCGACAAATGTTTCGATTGTAATTTGTAAATCTCTTCAAAGCCTTTTCTCTCGGTAGACGAATTTGAACCCGCACTCCTACGATGGTTGAGTTGTTGCAAAGGCTTTGAAGTTTATAACAAAGAGTTTTACAAATTGCTTAATCCAATGAATGGTTTTCAAATTTAAACTCAAATTTTTAACCGTGTGCCATCGTCTTCTGTAGAATAATATTTCATAAACAAGTATTTGGAATATTTAACTAACGCATAAGAGCTAAAACATTTTCAACATATTTCCTATAATTGCATTTACTGGTTTCATAGGAAGTGCTTACTTGCAACATTGCCACTAAACGCATTTCAAGTACAAGTTTACTTTTAAATAAAAAATAAAAACAGAAGACGAAGAAGTTAAAAATGTAGGCAAACAGGTGTTGGAATACGCAACACGCATAAAACTAAGAATAAAATAAAAACATGCACATAAAAGAAAAAGAAGTTGACTAAATACTTAGCCTAGTAGCAACAATGGCCGGCAATAAGTAAATGTTGCAAGCAATTCAAACGTGTTGGAACGACAGCAACATAACATTAATTATACAAACGCTATTAAATGCATATTTATGAGTGGTACGGTGGTAATGTGCTTGTTGTTGCTATTGCCACATTATATTGTCATGGTCAAGCGTTAAATGGTTTACAAGTATTACTTAAGTACAGAAATAAATATATATATTTACACGACACTGAAAATTCATCATACGCACAAAAGTACAATAAACGATATCAGGGTAGTGCGCATGGGGGGTGATTTTGGGGGCTCAACGCCCTCCCCGCCAATGGGCTTACAACGACTGAATTTTTTTCATAAAAATTGGTACGTTTGTTGACTGTACTATGTTGACCAATAACTATGTTATGTTTTGCGTTTTTTTTTCATTTCAGTCAAAAGTAGAGAAGTATACATTTTTTTAATAATAAAAGTTTTTCGTTATCCGATTGCTTTTTATCTGTAAATATCATAAATTCTACACAAAAAGCTAATAAATATGGTAAATTTTTCTCTTTGCTCAACAGTGAATAAATACGCAATTATTTACTTCATCTACTTTTTTTATGCTTTTATATATGTTTTTCGCTTTATATAGTATATTTTTGAATGAACTTTATGTAATTATTACTTTTCTTGTACTATACAAGATTGCGGCCACCGTGATGTGATGGCAGCGTGCTCTGCCTACCACACCGTACGCCCTGGGTTCACACCCCGGGCAAAGCAACATCAAAATTTTAGAAATAAGGGTTTTCAATTAGAAGAAAATTTTTCTAAGCGGAGTCGCCCCTCGGCAGTGTTTGGTGAGCGCTCCGGATGTATTTCTGGCAGGAAAAGCTCTCAGTGAAAACTCATCTGCCTTGCAGATGCCGTTCGGAGTCGGCATAAAACATGTAAGTCCCATCCGGCCAATTTGTAGGGAAAATCAAGAGGAGCACGACGCAAATTGGAAGAGAAGCTTGGCCTTAGATCTCTTCGGAAGTTATCGCGCATTGCATTTATTTATTTTTTTTATACAAGATTGCATTGTACTAATACGTTGCCAATGAAAAAGGAAATTTGAAATAAATAAAATAATCTTTCATTATCGGATTGCTTTCCGTTTCTATTAGTTTTTATCGCAAAACTAGTCTTGACAATAACGGATGCTTACTATGAGCTTAAATATGTTCAAACCCCGCCATAGACAATTCCTGCGCACGCTCCTGAACGATATATCTATAAAAACTAACACGAACTACTTGCTTGATGAGCTCACTGCACGCACTCGCACTAAGCAACCACATGGTTGAGGGGTGGTGCAAGGTAAATGTAAATAAAACTACTAATATACAATAAGTTTGCTGGCATGCCACACTGACCACTAAAGCCATAAATTTTTGTTGCTATTACAGCGACACATTTACACACGTACACTAACATTTATACTCCCTTACACGTATTACAACGCGACAAGAGCAGAAAACGAAGCATTTTGCACAATGGGGCACGAGTTCAACTTTTTGGTAGACCTGGAAGATGTTCATGTAACACGTTGTCACGGGAAGTGGACCAGGAGTCTACCTATTTCAAGAAATCCTTTTCGCGGCTCGCTTTTTTTGAAATTTGTATTTAAAGAGAAGAGGAAAAGGGGATGATAAGATAAATTGGATAAGGAGAGAGGTAGAAATGAAGAGGGAGAGGAAAAATGGAGAGAGAGTGGGAGTAGCAGTTGAAGAGTAAAATATATATTTAGATTTTTGGAAAGTAATTTCAAATTAGGTGAACCAAACACATTTTATGTATGTTTGTTTAATGGTGTGTTCAGTTTATACTTATTTACGAATTCTGAGCTTAAACCGCTTTACAATGAATTTCAATTATTGTTTTCTAAGAGAAACTGAAAGGAAAGAAACATTTACTGGCGTATTGCGATGGAACCATTTCATTTATATCAATATCCCATTTTTCAGAGAGACACTTCGCTTTTTCTATTGCTTCTTCACAGAGACTGCCCGAATTTCGTATAGTTTAGTCGCTAATGGTTAAAGATCATGATAAGCTTCTCTAAAATTCATCCCCGGATCTTGTACTCTGAGCTACACACGATCAATCATCCTTAAGATTTCGTATCAGAAATGAACTAATGTTATGAAACTAAAATTTCGTATATTTTGCAATATACTTGTAGTTTCGCTTCTGGTGTTACTTGTGGTTTTAGTGTCCTCTGTTAATTGTTCTAAGTGTTCTACTACATTCTCTAGCCCATCAACGATAACCCTAACCGCTTGTATTCTCGCGCTCCACCATGTTTCAGATTCACGTTAGACAGTTTTTGTTAAAGCATTTTTTTATAATTCTCAGCGTAACGTGAGAAAAAAAGGAGGATGCTTTCAATTATTCCACAGCCTGTCGCAAGTGTTCCGGATATATGCATGCATTTTTTAGCATTGCAAGGCAGATGAGTTTTCACTGAGATCTTTTCATGGCAGAAATACACTCGGAGCCAAGCAGCGATAAAAGCGCTTTCCTCGCCAAACATTAACTCAAAATTAGTGTTGGGCTTGTAAGCGACTCATATCCAGTTATCCACCAATCTACAACTACGCGTTATCTGGGTCCCGGGTCATAAGGAGTTAGAGGGTATCGAGAAGGCTGACGAGCTAGCACGCAGGGGCTTATCGGAGATGAACGAGGAAATAACCAGTGTCGAAGTAGGCATACTCTTAGCAGTAGCCAAGGGGAATATCCAAAGCTTCTACTTGAAGAAAGCACAAACAAAGTGGAATAACATCACCACCTGTGCGATATCAAAATCCATTTGGACAAACTATGATGGCAAGAGGACGAGAAGTCTTCTGAACAAATCCAGAGCTAACACACGCAAACTGATAGCAGTCTGCACTGGGCATTGGGCAGTAGGTACACATGCGAAAAAAAATGGGCATTCCGTATAACGAGTATTGCCGAAGCTGCAACGATCCAAATGCCAGGGAGACAGTAGAAACACTTTATGTGTAAATGCCCGGCTCTAGCTAGAGCTCGGCTAAGGTTACTTGGAATCCCGTTTCTAGAAGACCTCAGAGGGTTATCTGTGATAGCAATCTCGAATATTCTTAATTTTATCAACAACTCTGGCTGGTTGTAATACATTGACCGTAACATTCCGTAGGTTTTTAGACGAGTTACATGGCATCTAAACGGCTTTCAATAGCTACTTGGGCGACCAGGGTCGCAGCCATTTCACCTACCTACCTTCTTACACTCGGAGTGCTTGCCGAACAGTGCCGAGGGGCGACCCCGCTTAGGAAATTTTTCTTCTAATTTAAAAACCTTATTTCTAAAATTTTTATGTTGCTTTGCCCGGGGTGTGAACCCAGGGTCTTCGGTGTGGTAGGCGGAGCACGCTACCATCACACCACGGCGGCCGCCATATACACACGTAAATATATGCATACATATAGTACACAGCATACATAAGTACAAAGTAGAGAGCGCAGTGAGCGCAAAATTCGCTTTGAAATTTGCTCATGTATTGACTGTTGATCGCTGTTGAAATGACCAATGAGATCAGTTGTGTTAACAAAAACAAGTAAGGAAGGCTAAGTTCGGGTGTAACCGAACATTACATACTCAGCTGAGAGCTATGGAGACAAAATAAGGGAAAATCACCATGTAGGGAAAATGAACCTAGGGTACCCTGGAATGTGTTTGTATGACATGTGTATCAAATGGAAGGTATTAAGAGTATTTTAAGAGGGAGCGAGCCAAACTTTCTATAGGTGAACGCCATTTCGGGATATCGCCATAAAGGTGGACCAGGGCTGACTCTGGAATTTTGTACGATATGGGTATCAAATGAAAGGTGTTAATGAATATTATAAAAGGGAGTGGGCCTTAGTTCTATATGTGGACGCCTTTTCGAGATATCGCCATAAAGGTGGGACCAGGGGTAATCTAGAATTCGTTTGTACAATATGGGATTCAAACGAAAGGTGATAATGAGTATTTTAAAAGGGAGTGGGCCTCAGTTCGCCTTTCCGAGATATTGCCATAAAGGTGGACCAGGGGTGACTATACAAATTAATGGTATTAATGAGGGTTTTAAAAGGACTGGTGGTAGTTGTATATGTGAAGGCTTTTTCGAGATATCGACCAAAATGTGGACCATGGTGACCAAGAACATCATCTGTCGGGATACCGCTTATTTATTTATATATGTAATACCACAAACAGTATTCCTACAAAGCTTCCAAGGGCTTTTGATTTCGCCCTGCAGAACTTTTTCATTTTCTTCTACTTAATATGGTAGGTGTCACACACATTTTACAAAGTTTTTTCTAAAGTTATATACATACTGCATAGAATATAATCGAGCTGTTTTAAGGAAGTGTTTCAGTTTTATTTTGTTCTTATTATAAGGCTTAAACTCATGCATTAAGGTTACTTTTTGGTACACGTTCGTAAAGAGAAATGTTATATGCGCATGTGCGTTTGTTCGTGTTAATAAGTACACCTGTATAGTCATGTATGCAAAGCATATGAAAAGCAAGTACGCATGTGCTTAAGTGCTTTGCTAAGTGCACAATAACTGAGTAGTGAATATCAGCAAGTAAGAAGAGTAATGAGCTGAAAGACGTACGAAGTTAATGTTGCTATAAAACGGCTAGAGAATATAGAATATCTCTAAATCAGGAGAATGTATTGTAAGTCTGATGTCATACATCGCTATCTATATGGTACGGCCGTTAAGTTCTGTAACTTGAAATATCGTCCAATTTCTGCGTAAACTACGTAACTACACTTTATGAGCAAATGAGTTTTTTTGCATGAAAATACTTCTTAGGCATCGACAAGGGACAGGCGATACCCAGTTGGTAAAAAAAGCATGAGTACTAAGTACTCGTAAAGTTCGATATTTAAACATACACTGTGATGTATAGAAAATTTGTGTTTTTAAATTAACTAGAGCTCAGCGATGCGTTGAAGCTAAACCGCAACAGAATAAAAATATCGGGTTCTTTGGGAAGAGCTTCATCGGCTACTTAGGGAGTTACAGCCGACACCGACATGCCATTGCTTTGTTATCGTCTTACTAAAGCTAGCGAATTATTATTGTGGAGTTATCACTTCGTTATGGGCTCGTTATCCCTGAGGCATCGGCGTCTTTTTTGTTTCTTATCGGCTTAAAATCGTCAGGTTATAACTGTGTCATGAGTTCTCGATAAGAAACCTATAACAAGCCGATAACAAATCGACAACTTTTCGATACCAAATCGATATTTGTTTCATAAAAATCCCTACAATTTTCTTTTTATCGACACTCCGTTAGCAAATCCATTACTTTTCGAGAACAAATCGATTACTTTCTGATAAATATTGCTAACTTTTTGATAAAAAATTAATAGATTTTCTAATTTGAATCGAAAGCTTTTTGATAACAAAATCGATAACTTTTCTATAAATAATCAACAACCTTTCCATAATAAGTCGATAATTTTCAATATCAATTTATCGTATATAAAAAATGGATAACTAGTGGATAACAGTTTTGTTAACAGATAGCTTATAAAGCTTAGATAACTCGTCTCGCCAACGTAATCGATAACGGTAAATAGTCAATGGAAAGAATGAAAAGTTGAGGAGCTAGATAACAATACAATAGTTCCATGGCTGACGTAATGCTTCTACTACTCCAACTTATCATCATTAACCGCATAGATTTTCGTGATTCCTGCGTAAAAAGCAAGTTACCACAGTCATTCTGCTTCGGTTTAACTGCCGATAATTATGAGCAGCAAGGGTGATCAAGTCTTCGCCCACTTCATACAAAAAATTAAGTGCAGTGTTAACACTTTTTATAGTGATATCAAAACTAAATTTTGGGTTCAACGCTGTTGCTCTTTGTATTGAGTAATGGCAGACGTGAACAGCAAGCCACAGTGGTGTGGTGGTAGCGTGATCCGCTTTTCACACCGAACGTATTGGGTTCAAGTCACGGACGAGGCGAGGCAACTTCACATACGATTTTAGTTCGAATTCTTTTTTAGGGTAGTTTTTTTGAGCACTTCATTCACACTATTTTGTATAGACCACAACACCAGAATGTGCGGTTTTGACACCAGAATTCTTTTGTGTGTTGTTCCCAACACAGTGGACGTCTCCCATGTTTTTTGCTGCAAAGTTCGGATGTCGATATAGCTTTCACATGCTGTGTTTTGTTTTCATTTCTATGTAAATCGTGTATAGCTCATCAATAAAGCTTTGACGCAAACTTCCAGAGATCTTCTGGATAGTAATAGACGTATTGAGCGTGATATTTCTTTGTCGAGGAAAGACTTTGTTTGTTAATTGCCTACTCAAGATTAAATTTTGGGGTCGACATTCGCTGTTATTATCGGGATTTTAGGTAGACAAAATCGATCACATTATTGAATGTAAATTAGTCGGCACGGATGCTTCGATTTTTTTGGATGACAGCAAAAAACGCCAGCAGCTGCATGCTCTTAGAATGGACTGTGCCTTTCTTGCTTGGATCAGCCACTAAAAAACGCTTTATAAAATTGAATCTCTCTAAATCTTATTCTCTTATGAAATTCCTGTCTGTGGTAGATCTTACGCTAAATAGAACCAGGTAATTGGATCGGTTTGCAGTACTGGCGTTAAGAACTTTGCTAACTGCTGTAGTTTCGTGCGATATTCCTACAAAATAATCTCTGAAGTCCTTGCACTCACCCCTTTTTGTTTCACGATTCTTTCTTTATTACTTTTCGTGTCTCGAAAACGTTTGCAAACACCACTGGTTGCAACCGCGCTCCTGTGATTGATAGAAGATAACTTTCAGGGAGAAAGTTGAAGGTATAGAAGCAGAGACAAAAATCAGCAGCTATCTGCTTCCATGGCAAATTCGCAAAAGGGAATTTTTCTGCTTTGGTTTAACACGATCATGATGAAATGAATAATCAGATGTTCTCATTCCGTTGACGTTTTCCCTTATTCTAGCAGGCATGTCTTATAGGGTTGTCTATCATATATAATTGCATTTGAGTTCTACTACCAGGAGATTTTACATAATGCAATAAAAAAGGTGACGTCGTAAATACATGTTATATCAATAATTTTAAAGAATGAGTTTTCTATAAAATATATTATTTTTATTAAATTTTTGAAGCACATTTAGTCCACAATTACTCTAGAAGATTTTTATAGCTTTTGTAGCACCACGAATCTAGCATTCCAATCGCATTGCAACATCAAGCATGCTTTACTCATTAATTTGCTCGCCAATCAAAGCAGAATTTTTTGGTAGGAGTTTAAATATCAGTCAAGCTACGTGACGTAAGCCACATACTTTTTTTCATATAAACCTCTTTGTTTAATTCTAAAATTTTATTTTATTGCACTTTTGATTGCAACATCAATTTTCATTTCAATATATCACAAAAGGTGTACAACTGACTAACTCAAATTCTGTCAGAAAGTCACTCAATCAATCGTCTAGCTTATTGTCATTATTTGCGAATTAACTTTGGTCATAAAAATAAATTCAAATCAGCGTGCAAATACTTCGATATCAGTAAATGTCTAAGTACTCGATTTATTCCGCTACTCGAACAACAACAATTATTGTGTACTTGCAACGAGGCGTTGTTAATTGTTTTTATTCTACAGTTTTTTGACTTGCAATTTTTATGAGATTTCTAATAGTTTTTTGCTTTTATAGATAGTTAAATATCTACATATATATGACCATACAAATATATCATTTTATTGAACTTTGGATTATTCGCTTACCAATCTAATAAATGTACGTATTGTAATCCCTAGACAGTCTGTATTTGCCGGTGTTGCATTGTTGGTGCCACGAGATAGCCGCCCAAAGCAGCGGCATTCCAAACATGCTTAGAAATATTGCATTTAATTGTTGTTGTAACAGCCACTACTGCAATTATTGCTATTGCTGTCTATTCGTTGGTCTGTCTGCTTTTTATACCTTTCATGAAAATGAAATTGTATATTAACTTTGGTCCGATGTTTGTAACGTTGAGAAATATAGAAGATAGACTCACCATTAAGTATACCGAATTGATCACGGCGACGACCTGAGTTGATATAGCCACGTCCGTCTGTCCGTCCGTCCGTCTGTCTGTTTGAACGCAAACTAGTCCCTCAAATTTTGAGATATCTCAATGAAATTTGGCACAAGGATGTATTTTTGTATTATATTAGACATTTGTCGGATCCGGTAGGATCGGACCACTATAAAATATATCTCCCAATACAACCGATCGCTCAGATAAGACGATTTTGGTCATTCCTGCCGCAATTTAGAAAGTCTAAACGTGAAACACGATGATATATATTCTAATATATCATAGAAGATATCCTGAAAAAATAACTTTGATCGGAGCTATATATAGTATATATCCCATACAACCGATCGTTCAGATAGAAAGATTTTTGGCCATTTCTCCCTTAATTTAGAAATTATAAACAATTTAGAAAGTCTAAACGTGAAACACGATGATATATATTTCTAATATATCATAGAAGATTTCTGAAAAAATCACTTTCGATCGGAGCTATATATAGTATATATCCCATACAACCGATCGTTCAGGTAGAAAGATTTTTGGCCATTTCTCTCTTAATTTCCAATATAAAAACGTTAAACTTGGTGATATATATTCTAATATATCATAGAAGATATCCTGAAAAAATCACTTTGATCGGAGCCATATATAGTTATATCCCATACAACCGATCGTTCAGATAGAAATATTTTTGGCAATTTCTCCCTTAATCTCTAATATTAAAAAGTAAAACTTGGTGATATTTATGGCGCAGTGAAATAACTCCCAAATGAAATAACTCCCACGAAATAACTCCCAATGAAATAAGTCCCAATAAAAATGAAATAACTCCCAACTTTAATAAATGAAATAACTCCCAAAGAAGGAAATGAAATAACTCCCAATATTTGCCAGTTATTTCATAATGAAACCACAAGTCCCAACAAAAAATGAAATAACTCCCAAATGAAATAAGTCCCAAAAAAATGAAATAAATCCCAAATCAAAATTTGAAATGGTATCTTTATACTATATAATCAGTTACAATGAGATTTGAAAAATACAGCAAACATATGTAAAAGTTACAATTACAAGAAAACTTGAATAGCGTCGTCGAAGTAAACGTAATTTATTTAAAAAAATCGATGCTCTAAATTGTTGCAACGAATGAAACACTTTTTAAATAGTACCAACGAGGAAAATGAACCTTTTTCATTCAACTCTATTTATTTATTTTACAAAAAATATAAAATTTGGAATAAAAAATAGCGCGATGCACAGTAATTCTGCGTAGAACACTTTCTGCATAAGCGGCCTTCGGCCGCGCTTATAAAAAATAACCCTGGGCTACGCCATGCCAAGTCCGAGTGTGTGGTATAACCGTGGCTACCGCCACGGTGATGTCCTTCTGCGTAGTACACCCTTCTGCGTAGAAGGACATCCCTTATGCATATATGTATATATTAAATACCGAGTAACTAGCATTACTTACTGACTGAACAACCAGACAGTTAAACAAAAAAAAACACAAGTAAGGACTGGACTGTGCCGAAGACTTCATACCTTTCATGAATGGGGCTGAACAATAAACTTATCCCGTTCGTAATCTCCAAATAATCGGATGTATAAGATAAGAAATATTTAGTGAACAGATGTACATACCTAAGCGATTTTTAAGATAAATATATAATAAAAAATGGCAAAAAACCCCTTATCTGAACGATCGGTTTTATGGGATATATATTATATATAGCTCCGATCGAAATAATTTTTACAGGAAATCTTCTATGATATATTCGAATATATATCACCAAGTTAAACGTTTTTATATTGGAAACTAAGGGAGAAATGGCCAAAAATCTTTCTATCTGAACGATCGGTTGTATGCGATATATATTATATATAGCTCCGATCTAAATGATTTTTTCACGACATCTTCTATGAAATATTAGAATAAATATCGATGCAGTGAAATAACTCCCAAATGCAATAACTCCCAACAAAAAAATGAAATAACACCCAAATATTTTCCATACAAATTGGGACTTATTTCATTATGAAATATCTCCCAATTCATTGGGACTTATTTCATAATTTTTGCTGGTAATTATTTCATAATAAAATGACTCCCAAATGAAATAATCCCCAATAAAATTTCTTTGGGAGTTATTTCATAATTTTTTGAGATTGGGAGTTATTTCATTTTTATTGGGACTTACTTCATTGTTTGTAATTCAGGCATTGGGAGTTATTTCATTTTTGGTGGGAGTTATTTTATTTTCTTAAAAATACAATTTCATCAAACTTTGATGTTCTTCTAGCAGTTTCTATGGGTCGGCTATACATTAAGGGAACAATTGGTTTTATTCGTAAACCAAAGGGGGTTGAACTTTGAAATTTTGCACATAGGTTCTCAGGGAGTTCCCCAACGAGAATCAGTAAGCAATTTTTAATTGTTATTACCAATTTGCTAGTATTGGTAGTTAAAGTTACCATGGTATAACTATCACTTTTTATCTACATACGAACACTTTCACAAGAATTTTATACATAAGTACACTTTATAATGTTTATAAAACCACAATCAGCTATTTTCATTTGTTTAAATTGCGTATTGTTGTAAAATTTAATGATTTATTGTTTACTTTCCAAGAACACAAGCATACAGCCATTTTATCTAATTCACTGCTTGCTTGTTGGTACCAGATGCTTTAAATTGTTCCAACGAATGAAAAATTTTTAAATAGTACCAACGAGGAAAATGGACCTTTTTCATTCAACTCTATTTATTTATTTTACAAAAAAAGTAGAAAATTTGGAATAAAAAATCGCGCGATGCACAGTAATTCTGCGTAGAACACCTTTCTGCATAAGCGGCATTCGGTCGCGCTTATAAAAAATAATCCTGGGCTACGCCATGCCAAGTCCGGGTATGTGGTGTGTTCATGCATTGTTCAGAACATGTAAAACATTTCAACGTTGTATCTTTAAAATTAGAGGCGACTCTTGCGACCTTTTTCAAGTTTTTATAAAAAGTGTACCAGAGCTCCAACCCTTACTACACAATATCAATAATTATACATATTCTTGTAGGAAATTGAACGTTCTAGAAAAAAGGTCTGAAAATCTTTTTTGCAAGTTGTTTAAAACTTATGGAAGCTTATCTATCAGATTGTCAACTTGTCAGGATCGGATCTGAAGTATCACAACTTAAAGCTGTTAAAGGGGAATGCCACAAGGATCTATTCATGGTCCTCTGCTCTTCAGTACTTTTATAAATGATGTCTTTCGAGTTTGCCAACATTCGCGTCTACATGCATATGCTGATGATATACTATTTAAATCCATATCTCTGACCCCATTAAGCAAGCCTATCGCCTATGTGACACCCTAAACCTAGACCTGTTAGCCATATACAACTGGGCAATTGCCAATGGCTTACATTTAAATTGTAGGAAGTCGTATGTGTTGCCAAACGTTAACCTAGGTTTCTGATAAATTCAACACTAACCTTTACAGACCACATAATCTCTGTTACAGGCAAGGTGTTTGCTACTTTAAGAAATCTTCGTAGATCTGGATTTCATAAAATATGCCGAAGTTGTATATAGAAAACTTGATGCCCATACCTCACATAATATCAGCGTGTTATTCAATAACGTGACGCGTTATGTCTATGGTCTTTCAAATTTTAATCACATGAGGAACAGCCTCTTGGGCTGTGAAGTTTTAGAGTACCTTATAGCCAAAAACTACATTTTTTTCTTTACAAATTGATTATTAATAAAATGCCTAGCTATATCTTTGAAAAGTTAAGCTTTACCAGATCACCTCGACTGAGTGACTGTGTTGTCCCTCACTTTAACTCATTGGCCTCAGCCGGGATATTTACGTCAACGCTATTCGTATTTGGAATGCAATCCCTGCGAGTTTAAGAAACAGATTTAACAAAAGCAACCTTAAAGTATATATCTTTGCTTATTTTCTAAATGATCCTTAGGAGAAAAACCATTTACTAGTCAGAGTAGTTTTTTAAGTGCTATTTTATTTCTTGTTTTTACATAAGTTTGATATTTATTTTAACATTGTTATTTTCTTACCTTATCTTTGTTTAATTTTTTTTTCATGGGTCCATGCTATGTAATAGTCAAATATTTTTATTTAACTTTGTACTAAAAAAAGATCTTAATATCTTACTGTACTAATTTAGTAGCACTAATGAAGTGAATATGACTAAGTTGACTCTTTTATTAATTATTCGGGGTAACAGCTTAACCTCAAATTGTATGTGACTTCCCTAAGATTTTTATGGTAAAACTTAAATCGCGATGAGGCGATTAAAACAGAAAGCTAAAATTCTTACAGGCTATCTTTCCGATATCCTGAACAATGTTTCCACTATACCAAAAGAAAACTTTTTTATTCACACTCAAATGCGCATTAGGGTGTGTCTTTTTATGATATATTTTTGTCTAGTGGTAACTGGAACACATATGTAAACAGAGTTTTTTTCTTTCTTTTATTTTCTATTTTTATACCATGAATCGACTTTCGTTTTTGCGACGATCAGGAAAAATATATCATCTTCATAAGACCTACCCTAATGTAACTACACTGATTGTTAGATATATTTAGTACACAAAACCTATCACATGGGACATACCTGCTATGTTGTCACACATATTTACACATATTTATCGATATATTAATCAATGACTTGCCTCATGTTAATTATCGTATTCGGATTTCAATAATAAAGCTTGCGGCTGAGTGGGCGTAAAATGGTGCATTACAAAGACATTATTCGAGTGTTAAGGTGTCAACTAAGACGTGTTATTAATTTTCATTGTAAATTAAGCCAACCGTATTCAATTTTGGGCAGAAAAAGAAAACAAAGAAAAAGAGAATAGAAAAAATGGAAAGACAGCGAGAAGGAGAATGTTGTTGTTGTAGCAGTGCTTCGCAACATCCAATATTTGCGACCAATCACAAATTCTCATCAATGTCCTCTAACGGAAGTCCAAGGAAACTTGCTGTTTCACCAGGGTGGACCATAATGAGAGGGGTGTTAGAGGCGTTGCTTCGACATTACAATTGAAAAGATGGTTGGTGTCATGTGGGGACACATTGCAA
Organism: Eurosta solidaginis; assembly: GCA_029619165.1. Lineage (NCBI taxonomy): Eukaryota > Metazoa > Arthropoda > Insecta > Diptera > Tephritidae > Eurosta > Eurosta solidaginis. The sequence continues at coordinate 47,395 of JARSSU010009225.1, forward strand.
GCAGGACATATATTTTGTATGTCGGGGTTGATTCTGGATAATTAAGAGTATAACCTGTTACAGTACCCAGATCAAAGTTGAGCTAGAGTGACACGTGTTTCTCTAATGAGAGTGCGTCTCTCCTTACTAATTTGGCATGTTGTTATCGAAGTGCTAATGGTTTATTATCGAAGTGTTATTGGTATGTTATCGGCGGGTTATGGGCATACTATCAGTTTGTTGTAGTGTGACAATAAATGTTGACAATGAGCTATCGATATTTAACCGACGATTTAAAGGTTTTTTTATAGAAAATTTATCCGGTTATCATATGCATCATTTACGGAACCAAAAATTTATCGAAAAGCTATCGATTTGTTGCGAAAAATGTACTCTTAATCCCTATGTGATATGGAGTAAAAAGCCTGAAGAGGTACTTAGATACATCAAAAGCCTCCAGATAAAAAATAGGCAGAAAGGTCATGCACAATAGATCTGCACAAAGTTCGCAGTGCTTCCAAGCCTAGTAATAATAATAATAGGTCCGGTCCCGCCAGTTTGTAGAAAAAAGTAAAAACATACAAAACTAAAGACATTAATTGAAAGGGAAGCTTGGCCTTAATCTTCTTGGAGCTATATCGCGTCTTCAACTTTTTCTTTTGCTTTTCTAATATATTTATATGTAGAGCCAGTAGACTAGGCCATGACCCTTTGCATAAAAATTGCAAATGAAATTAACATATTGTAACGAATTTACTGCAATTCCGCTTATCCTAAATTCTCTTCTAACGTTCGAATCGCTAAACTGTTGAATAAATTACTCCAATATTGAATAATGCAAAAATGGCCTTTATTAAAGTACTTCACAATAACACTTATACTTTGCAACCAATAGCTTGCTTGAAACCAAACTGATTGTCGCGCCTCTACTGTTGCTGCTTTTATTCTGTGTGATTTCCTCGTTGCATCTTCAAGGCGCTTCCAGAATTTACTTAGTTACTGCCATATAATTATAACTACAGATGCACGTGTCTAACTTCTCATATGCGCGTGTATTTGTGAGTGACACATCCCAATTATAATGGCATACATTTTGGAGCATCTCAGATAAGATACCTGCATGTGTGTGTGCGTTGCTTCTCAGCTGCGTGTACGTACATATGTGTAGACATAATGATTGAATTATTGATGTGCATACAAGTCACTGTTTAGCATCGGCTTAGAGATGACAGTACCCCTTAGTGTTGCTAATATTCGTTACAATATTGAAGTCTAGTAAGGTGTCGCAACACATGTTGTTCTTTTACTTCCGTCGTATCAGAAAATTAATAAAATTTTCTATTTAACAACTTTTTTGTGCTTATCGTTTGCGCTGGCACTTAGCACTAATTGCTTGTTTATTAAATATTCATATAAGCTGAACAAGAGCAGTAAAATAAATCTTATAATTAAAGCAAAATAATAAAGTTATAATAACAAGAGACAAATAATATTATTATAAGTCAATAGCAAATCATTGAGACTCGCCCAGACTGGTTTCTTTGTCAGCGTACTTTATGTTTTGTTTTTATTAACCCCTCTGTTACGTTCAGAAAAACTTACACATGTGTTGTTAAGGTCACGAGATGACCAGTCCTATGTTTTCAATATATATCGGTTTAAAAGTTTATAATCTCAGATGTTGTTTTTAGGGCTTTTTTAAATTTTATCGATTATTCTTAGGGTTATAGAAAAATTTTAGGTTTATAAACATGTGTATGCACTAGGCATATGACTTAAAATTTTTTTTGGGAAAAAAATATATATACATGGCATCATGCAATGAGTTTTGATTAATAAAGACGGGTTATGATAATAATTTCCCTTATTTTTCTAAAAACGTCACCCAGGGAGTCCATTGAATGTTTTGCATGTATCTTGAGCTTGAATCAATAACTTCACGCTTTTTATTTTGTTTAGAAAATGTCTTTTAAAAAGAGTGATAACAATGTAAAGAAAAACGCCAAAAATAGGAAAAAAATGTGATTACATTTGAAAAAAGCAAAACGAAGCGGCGACAAATACCAAATATTGAAAAAAGTTTGTTTGAGCTATGTAAGATTCCCAAAGAGGCGGTTATTGTCGGGAGATATAATGCTTTGGCCAACACCGAAACATCTTCTAAAAATAGATTTAAAACAATTTCAAAAGAATTAATCGATTTTTGGAACAAACTCAATTTTCCGGCAATGGCAAAATCCTCGGTGGAACGGAAAACTGTGATGCTTCTTGGGCACTACCGCAAGTTTTTGAAGTATCCGAATCGTAGAAATATTTTGACAGAGTTTGGTAAAGCGTTTGACATTACAAATGAGAAGGGCGAGTGGCTAAGCAAGGAAGACAAAGACTTATACCAAATACAAAAAAGGTCTAATGGAGAAGTTGGATACACTACAAATAAAAAAATTAGAGTACATCTCTCTAAAATTAAGCGGGTGCAGCAAAAGCAACCTAGTGATGATGAGTGTTCAGTAGGTAGATCAGAGTCAGTAATTTCAACAAATACTGAATACCAAGAGGCTAGCGAGTGCGACTACTACGATCAGCCTGAAAAAATGTCAAAAAAATCATCTACAACTGCAGGCGTTGTTTTAGTAAAAAAAAGCTAACGTAAGTACAAGAAAAGCCACAAAAATTTGCAAAAAACTGGCAGAATCGGGAGTTGAAATACCTAGACCTTCGCAATTTGGAATTTACAAAGCTTTCATGAGATCAGCAGAGGTACTAGACAATACTCCTCCATTTCGATGGTAAAAAGTTTGGAAAAAAGGAAGTTCAAGTCATAATTCTTAAAAATGAAAACAGAGAAGTAAAGTTGGCTGTTCTAGAACTTGAAAACCGAAAAGCATCGACTATTTATAATGGAATTAAAGATACTTTACGTAAATATGACTTATTTAAATGGATAAAAATGATAGTTTCTGATATTGCAAACGTTAACACCGGAATACGAAATGGCGTTGTTAGTCTATTGCAAACTTATTTCAACAGTATTTCCTTACCTCAGCCACAATATATTGGCTTTCAGCACCATGTTCTTGATCTTATACTAAGACATGCAATGGATGAATTATTAAATGGCAAAACATCTTCCCCAAATATTGCGTACGATTTTGTTTCGAATCTAATAGTTGACTACGACTATCTAAAAACAGCTTTAAATAAAATAATAAGCGGTTACAGGTAGAGAATATTGAATGGCGTGACGATATGAAATATTTGTTTGAGCTGGGAAAAGCCTTCAGGTATAACGAGAAAAACAATGAGTTTCCTTATATACAATTCAAAACCTTGCCGCCATTAAGTAACGCTCGATGGAATTCTAGGGCAATACTTGCCATTTTATCTTTTATTCTCATGCCGAATTTTAAGGATCTATTACTTCCAGCTTGCAGATTTATATGCGGTACATGGTACGATGTTTGGTTCTCTGACCACCTATTTCATGAAGATAATTTTGCATTATTGGAACAATCGCTCGTTAAGTATAAAAAAACACACACAAATTTTCTAAACCACTGGGTGAAAGAGGAATCCGCCATTATTAACCAACAGCGTAGTAATATCTGCGCGGAACGAGCGATAAAGGTAGTTGGGGATATAGTTTATGTGTACAAAACGCCTCGTACTTTAAATTTAAAGTTTATTTCTTTAAATTCACAATATTTTAATTAATTTGCTTACACAGGGCACACAGTAGTGTTTTAAGGTTAATTAAATATTTGAATAATTGATGGAATATGAAGTGAAACGTAAAGTATTATTTCTCAGTGTACAAATGCCGTTCCCTGCGTAAGGATTTTGCAATAAATATTTGAGAGAACATTATTTTGTTGTTTGTTCACCATTTCTCATCCTCTAGTAATATGTATTTTTTATTTAAAAAAAAAGTCATATCCCTAATATGCACTCTTACGATACATGCTGAATTTCTATGCTCAATACAATATTGTGGAATATTATGGTTCACATAAGTATTTCTTGTAGTTATTTTTAATGCTTATCGGTAAAAATTTTGATAATTTCTGATGCAGTTATTAAGATTTATTGGTTTAATTGATTATATATCGGTATTTTTGCGATATGGCAGACATGGTATATACGAAGGATGCTGGCTTACCATACCGAAGGTCCTTAGTTCCGCTAATAGGAGAATTAACAACAAAACACATTACAAAAAAAGTTGTTTAAGTGGGATCACCTTTCGGAAGTGATCTGGCATACGTTCCGATTGTATTCTGTGGTAAAAAGCTTTCCGTAATATAATATCACTCTTTAAGCAGTTATCATTTGAAATCGGCATAGACAATATAGGTATCAATAAATCTTGAGGAAAATAAAAATAAAACAAAAAAAATTTTAAGCACTTCCTTTATATAATTGAACAAAGATCAGCGAGAAATGAATGATATATAGACATATTCTTGCTAAACTTTGATTTTTAAATTTTGACATAGGAATTGCAAAATATTTATGAGAAGTAAAAATATAAAAGTGGAGCGTACATTACTTGGATTGGAAAGTTGGTAGGAAAAGAGATGTTATTAGTCAATCAATTGCGCTCCACCTTTATATTTTTACTTCTCATACATATTTTTGCAATTTCTATGTCAAAATTTAAAAATCAAAGTTTAACAAGAATGTGTCTTTATATCATTCATTTCTCGCTGATTTTTGTCCACTTATATATATATATAAATATATAGAAGTGCTTAAAATTGTCTTCTTTTCTTACATTTTTCCGGTTACATTTTACGCTTGTAGCTCAATGAGAACTTACATAAAAATCAATCCCAGAATTCCCTCCGTTCCATTTGATTTTTCTAAATATCTCAGTCCGTGCGCCCCTAGCCAAACTTTTTGTATTGTGTCATCGGCTGTCATCGACCTCTGAATTAAGCTCTAAAATTTTAGCCTCTAGCTCATCGAGAAGTTACTTAAAACCCGGTTTCAAATTTCCAAATAATTATCTAATTTTTCAATCCGTGCGCCACCTAACGGAATTGTTTTCTCCTTTTTTTTCCTTTGTCACGGTGTCTTAACCTGTCTCTGAGGTTTCATGATTGTAGCTCAATGAGAAGTTACTTTAAAATCAAACTCAAAACACCAAATTTCCAAATTCTTATCTAAAAATTCTTATCTAAATATTTCGATCCGTGCGCCACCTAACGGAATTATTTTCTCCTTTTCTTGAATTTTCTCGGTGCCTTATCCTATCTGTGAAGTTTTACAGTTGTAGCTCAATGAGAACTTACATAAAAATCAATCCCAAAATTCTCTCCGTTTCGTACGATTTTTCTAAATATCTCATCCCGTGCGCCCCCTAGCGAATCATAAAGTTGGAAATTTCAAGTCTCTGGCTCATCGAGAAGTTACTTAAAAGCTGTTTGAAAATTTTCAATTCTTATCTAATTATTTCGATCCGTGCGCCACCTAACGAATTTTTTGTCACGGTGTTCTAACCTATGTGTAAAGTTTCACGTTTGTAGCTCAATGAGAAGTTACTTAAAAATCGCATGCAAGATTTGTATGAAAAGCGGACAAACATTCAAATGACCTAATATAAAGGAAGTAAAATAGCCTCATATCTCTAATTGAAAGCAGAAAATTTCGCCCAAATGTTCTAATAGATCTATGGTATCCAATTATTATCATTTTTTATTATTTTATACACGATTAGTTCTTTTTATGTTCAGAACAATAGCTCTTGTCACGGAATGGCCTTAGGTTCACCCACGTAAGTTTTTTATTATCAGATATTGGATTAAGCTAAATCTTGCTTTTTAGAAGCAATTTTGCTTAACACACAAAGTCGTGAAAGGAAATTCCAAAAGATATCAGAAAAACAAAAAAACAAAAAAGGTTATCAATGACCTTAACGTAACAGAAGGGTTAATTACACATAACCATATGCCAAAAGCTACTACACCATTTATACCGGCTTTGCATATTTTGACTTATGCAAAACAAATCTTTTTCCCAGAATGCGTTTGTAAAAAAAAGTAAGCTACATTAATTAATAGCGTTTTCTTTTCTGAAATAAAATTGTTGCCTAAGTAAATGGTAAAGCCTTAATAGTGTTACTCCAGCCCCAGAAAATTGTCAACATTTAAGCCGGAGTCATTGGTGCCGTATGTCGTATCGCTGTATCCGTATCCCTAACGTAATCAGCTGTTTATCGTTACGACGGTAACCAAAACCCAATTGGTTGGCTACGATACGGTTACGACCTTAGCGGCACCAATAATCGATTGCATTGATTCTCATAAGATTGGTCGAATCAGCTGTTATAAGGTTACCGATACGGTTACCGATAAAGCACCAATGTCTCCAGCTTATAGTGCATACAAAGAACATTTCATCTCACCATATTCACTCATATCACAAATCACACAAGAAGATTGCGCATTGCGCATGTAAACATTAGATCATCTCTTTTTTATGGGAAATTCTTCCGTCATTTTCCTTTAGCTCTTGTTTTTTCGCTCTTTATTTCATTCGCTCAAATAGTCAACTGTGACGTGGATGCGCAGAAACGAAGGTGATTTGTGCACTCAAGCTAGTAATTTTACGCTAACCTTAAAGTGGAAAAATTTTATCTGGTTCAGGGCTAGTGAGAGGGTAATGCAGCAGATGACCGCCTAGGACCATCGTCATGTTAAATTCACCAGTTAAAGGCATGTGGATGGCGATCAAGTAGTGTTTCTGAATGCACTAGAGACGCACTAGTTTTGAATTAGAGATTTTCCCTACAGGGTAGACAGATTTTTTGCCGGATAAAATTGCTAACATATTTATATAAAAATCAAAAAAGTAATTAAAAGATGCGCGTTTTTCTGTTATTAAGTTTTCAATTAAAATTTATCTAACACTTGACGATTTTAATTTTACTACAGATTTATATCAATGAGGAAGAAAGTATTCCCTCCATAATATAAGCACTCTCCAGCCATGGGTTACCAGGTCGCCGCTTTCTATAGAAATGCTCAATGAAATTGAAATCATCCGTCTTCCGACGAGTTTTTTGGCTAAATCTGGGTTTATGCCGGAAAATCAACAAAACAACATAAGTCGGTTTATGCCTGTTGGCTAGAATCTTCCAGAATTTTCCTTCTACAACTTTCTATAGTACTAACACATTGTTCCCGTTACAGTCAATCTCAGTGCGTCTGTAGACTGCCTCCTTTTTATTGGCTGCAGCGCGACATCCTCTATCGCACCATCCTTATCTTCAGCTTTCGCTAACGCTAGAATTCCAATCGCCAAAAATATCTAAAACAGTATCAAGGGCGCAGAAAAGCATGCAACACTTAGTACCATAGCATGGTCATGAGGAATAACAGCCTGACTTCTAAACTGCTAACTACTAACCGCCTAGTTCGTGTGACGATCTGTGACGACAAAACACGTAAAATCTTCAGGGACGTTTTTTAAGGGCATCGGGAACTTTTGTCACCATTCCATTTTGTATCGTACCTATTTATGTGATTGCTACTGTTCACACATATAAGGGCTGTACTGTTCGTACAACTTATTTGGGGGACAAGGAGGGACTCTTTGTTGTTAGCCGACATTTTCGGTCACTAGACTTTTGCTGGGATGTCGAACTAGTTGCTGTGATTTTTCATCGATCTTGAATGATCGATATATACATATATTGCAGTTGGAGTTGTGATACTCTCTTTAAACGATGTTCTATAGAAATTATATAGCAAAAATATGCTAACGCATATAGCATTCGATTATTTTGGTTGCCTAGGCCTTGGGGCGAATATCAATATAATTATATGGAAGCCGTTCTCAGAGTCGAAACTGGTTTTTTTCTAACTAAAAAGTATAGTAGCACAAAATAAAATAAAGAAAATTAAAATTCAATTTGCTAACGCTGTGGATGCTAAGGCAATGAGCTTGGGCGCTTAAAATGTTTTTTGCCTTACATCGAAATTTAACATTTTTAGTTCCCATTATAATTGAGTGTTGTAAACGTTCCGGTATATATACCTATATGTATATTTAGTAATTTGTTTCTAATAACGGGTATTTAATTTCATTTCGATATCATTATATTTTAAAACCTTAACTAATTTACTAAGTTGTGCTTAATTATATCCAAGATTGAAATTCATTATAAACTATATGTTCCGTATTTTGTTACTAATTATTTTCTTTAAATATAATAGTTAAAATAAAAATTGTATTCTTTGTTTTCAGATTACGCCAAGAAAGTGAAATGTATTACGTCAATCCTCCCACCATTGGTCACAGAATGATTTATCGTCAGTGTCTTGCGCTTCAATGGCATCCTCACCCACACCATTGTTGCTCTCCACGCTTGGTCGTGACACGGCAGGTACGGGCAATAGCAGTAGTGGGCAAACAGCAGCATCATAATAACAGCTCAGAGAGCACTTCATCGACAGAGACACTCAAATGGCTGGGTTCCATGAGCGATGTGTCAGAGGCCAGTCATGCTACTGGTTATTCTGCTATCTCAGAGGCGGGTAAGTTTCACAAAATATGCGTGTTGCTCCTTTACTATGGACTACTCATGAGTGAGTTACAGGAAGGAAGCTGAAACTGCACATCTCTAGGCCTCTAGTAGCGTATGCAATAATAGGGAAGACTGTACCTTCCATGTACCAGTTAATATTTATTCATACAATTTAACCACCTTTAGGTACATATTTAACATTAAATTTTTTCATTCTTGAATTTTGAAAATTAATTACCAATCTAAATTTAACTTTACACATTATGAAACTAGGTATTTTAAAGTCCAAATAATCTCTTTACTTTCATGTGTAAGTACATACGTAATCTGCTTAACGGGTGTGGATTGGCATAAGCGCAAATGTAGTATTGATGAGATCAAACATATGTGTAATGCTGTGGTGACTGACCATACCCATGCTTTTTCACAATGAAACTTAAAAATTTCTAAAATATTCCGGTTAACCTGTGTTCTTGAAATTATGTATACCGGTATAAATTCTGAGATTTTGCGACTGGGGCAGAGTTCAGCAAATCGAGCAGTGAATCAGGACCCATATTACGTTCTACGATCCGTGATTGAAACGATTTTTAAAACACAACAGCTTTGGATCGGTGGATCGGATGAATGACAAATTATACTCGTTAGATCCAATTCGAGTGCAAGCGGGTTTCAGTCACTGACCGTAAAACGAAATACGGACCCAGTTTTTGCTTGTACTTCTAGCAGTAAACATCTGACTCACTACACGGTTCGAAATTTCAGCGTTAGTAATTGTTTTTTTTTAAGTATCAGTAAAAATTATTATTTGGTTCTTGAGCTCGAATTCCAATGTGGAATCTTCAGATTATATTTCAAGCCATTCATCGGTTTAAGCAGTTTTGAAAACTTTTGTCCATTTAACATGTTTCAATTTACTTATCTTTTAATTTTATTCAGTTTCAATATAAAATTTATTTGAACAATAAATCTGTAATCTTAAAATGCTTTTAAAACGAAACCTAAAACGTTTCAAAAATATTAAAGTAGAACAAAACCATAGTGTTTAAAAAATGCAAAAAAAGAAATGAAGCTGCGGTAACCCTGGAATGTGTTGTACGGTATTGGTATCAAATGAAAGGTGGTAATGAGTGCTTTCAAAGGGAGTGGGCGCATTGCGCATGTAAAATTAGATCAGCTCTTTTTTATCGGCAATTCTTACGTCATTTCCTTTAGCTTTTGTTTTTTTCTCTCTTTCTTTCATTCGCTCAAACAGTCAGACTGTGACGTAGTTGCGCAGAACGAAGCCATTTTGAACTCGTTAGTGCGCAATCTGGGTAGTGGTTTGTGCACTCATCTTAACAGAGTATATGTGGATCTTAAGAGCGGATTGAGAGTTTCACAGAGTTGCACTGCCACACCGCCATTTTATACAGGTAAAAGTGTACGCTTTTGCGTTGCGAGAAGGCAACAATTTTCACAAAAGAACGAAATACCCGTAAAGGCGTTGCCTGTTTTTAGAATAGAACAACAACCCTTGCGCGGCGTACAAAAAGCGTAGCACTTCAGCCAGAAAAGAAAACGCTATAAATTACCTTCTTTTAAAAGTAGGCGGTGCCACGCCCATTGCACAAAGTGTTTACTAATTTTCTATTCTGCGCCATAAGGTCAACCTACCTACAAGTTTCATCGCTTTATCCGTCTTTGGTAATAAATTATCGCACTTTTCGGTTTTTCGAAATTTTCGATATCGAAAAAGTGGACGTGGTTATAGTCCGTTTTCGTTCATTTTAAATAGCGATCTGAGATGAGTGCCCAGGAACTCACATACCAAATTTCATTAAGATACCTCAAAGTTTACTCAAGTTATCATGTTACGGACGGACGGCACGGACGATGCGAAATTAATTTCTTTTTTCGCCAATTAGTTTACGCCGTTACGGGTACCTTTATGAGAACAACATTAATATACTCTGTGAGCTCTGCTCATCTGAGTATAAAAAAATAATTTATTTGTTCAAAGAACTGCAAGACATGCATTCCTTTTCGAAACATTTTGTTATACATATGAGGTGTGCTCATATCTGGCTACATAGATATAAAGCTCAGTGGGTAGAGCACAATACTGCAGCCTATAACACGTCGGTTCGAAGCACGCCCCATGCCTCAAAATTTTTCTTCTTTTTTTTATAACTGAAAGTGTAGATCTCTTTAGTTTCAAATTGCAACCCAGTTTGGTGCACTCATTTTTAAGAAGACCGGTATATTCTATACTTAAAACCAAATTTGTTTTGGTCCTATATATAGCACAAAAGTTTCAAATTTAAGCTCGAACTTTTAACCGTGCACAAAAAATTGTTGCTTTTGTATTCGAAAAATAAATTTCATTTGAATATTGAGCTGTCGTAACCCATTAACGTCATATTTGAATAAAAAAAGGCTAAGTGGGGTTCTCACCGATAAGAATCATTTCTAAATGGTTTTTAAAACAGTTTCGGTATCATTTTTGAACCTTTTCGAGACAGTTTCGTGACTATTTCGAAAATTGTTCTTTTAGAATAATTTGTGATCTACTTCGGTATAATTTTGAAGTTGTTTTCTGCACCGATTTCGGGATCGCTATGGCGCTGACACCATTTCCGAACAGTTTTCGTACATTCGGCTTTTTTTCGGAATCAGTTTCCAACTATATTAGCATTATTTCAGGACTACCTTCCGAATCATATCAGCACTATTGCAGCATCATATCCATATGTTCTCTTCTATTTTTCTTGCGAAAATATCGTAAACGATATTGAAGAAGTTTGATTTACGTGTAATGTACTGCCTCCATAGCTCTGCTATCAGTGACGGTTTGCAAAGAGACATTTTGAGTAGAGGGAAATTTTGTGTGGGTAAAGTGTCAAACAAATAAAAATATCAATTCCATACATTTTTTAATAGATTTTGCCGGTGAAGGTCCGACAGCTCGTATCCAGCTCTACGTATAAAATAAAAAGGTCCATCTACCTAAATCGCTATCCGATTGAAAAACACACAACCATGATCGTCGGATTATTCGGACGATGTTTTGATACTCGGACGGCATGTCTACAGTGTTTAAGATGTCTGCACGATTTAAGGTCGCTGCATAGAGTCGGATGACTAAATTGCCTCAAATCTCTGAGAGCACTTCGAGCTTACGCTGGAAAAAATATTGGAATTGAATTATTTTCGTAGGTAAGGAACCGTGGAAAAAGTACGCTGTATATCCATCACGCTGAGATCGAATACAACGATAGTAGTTTGTGATACACTGAAAGAAAAAGACTGGTAAAATCAACCGAAATACGGGTCAATTTAACCGAAATTTCTGTTAATTTTTATCCATCGCAACAAGATGTTGAATCAACTGCGCACAAATCGTTGATTCGTAATTAACTGTTTTAGTAGTCAAATGAACATAAAAAGTTGTTTGCGACAGCTTGTACGAAAGTACCTATGATGCCACATAAATAAATAAATGTAACGCGCGATAACCTCCAAAGAGATCTAAGGCCGAGCTTCTCTTCCAATTTGCGTCGTGCTCCTCTTGATTTTCCCTACAAATTGGTCGGACGGGACCTACGTGTTTTATGCCGACTCCGAACGGCATCTTCGAGCCAGATGAGTTTTCACTGAGAGCTTTTCATGGCAGAAATACACTCGGAGCGCTTGCCAAACACTGCCGAGGGGCGACCCCGCTTAGAAAAATCCTCTTCTAATTAAAAAACCTTACTTCTAATATTTTGATGTTGCTTTGCCCGGGGTGCGAACCCAGGGCATATAGTGTGGCAGGCAGAGCACGCTACCATCACTTACTACTCGAACGTCAATTGGGCTTACATCAAATATGCTGGCACACATTAAACATTATTCACTTCATTATTTTGTTTTATTAAACGCACTTTCACCAAATTTTATATTTTATAATATTTGATTTATAGTTTTGAACTTCGCTTTGCAAATAGAAATGAAAATAGTAGTCACAAAACTAATTCTCAATTCTTTCAGTTGCAGCTCAGCTTATTCTCAATTTCTTCTCTCGCATGTAGTTGCCACACTTGATTTTTTCGAATTTGTAGTATAAATGTTTGACATAACATTTTAAATAGAGGACTTGTAAGTTATAGAAAAGTAAAGAATCAAATCGCTAGAAGGTAATTCACCACTGGAGTAACTTTACATGTAATTCGGCAAGTTTAATTTTCGTACACTTTAAGTTGAAACGATTCCAAAACAACTCAAACTTTTATGTTGTTGGAAACATCAACATTAAAAAAGGATGTTTTTTATTATCTTATTAAATTCGTTCACGTGAGTGAAAATTCGTAAAAACTTGAACAAAATGTTGCTAACTTCGGAAAAATGCTGTTCGTTCAAACAAAACTTTTGCAACAAAGAGGGCGCAATTTAGCATTTCGCTTGGACGAGAAGTTGCAAAATTGTACCCGATAAATAGGTGTCCCGGTATCTCATAATTTTTTTCCACAGTAAATTCAAAAAAGGGTTTTTCGTTTTGTATTGATAACTGAAAAACTAGTTTTTTGTTGTTTTCCTATTTTGTGTGTTTTTTCGATTTGGTGGTTTTCTTATTTTGGTATTTTTTTTAAACAAATGGCACCATCTCATAAGTATAAAGCAGAGAGCGCAGTGAGCGTAAAATTCTCTTTGAAATTTGCTCATGTATTGACTGTTGATCGCTGTTGAAATGACCAGTGAGATCAGTTGTGTTAACAGAAAATTCAGTTAGATTGACCAGGAATCTGTCAATTTTACAGAATTTTGTTAACTTAAGAGCGACAATTTCTCTTCTGTTGAAATGACTAAACTAGTTTGTTCATTTTACAAAGAACTCGGTCGAATTAACCGTAATTCGACCAATTTCACCGAATCTCCGTTAAGTCAAGAATAACAGAACCGATTTGTTGATTTTACTAGCACCATTTCTTTCAGTGTAGCTGCCTTTGGTTAAAGAAGGAAGCGTGTCATGTTTAAAGTGCAAAAAAGTAGGCGCAGAATGACGTGAGTATGAAGAGCTTGAGCTACTAAGCATAGTGCATAATTTAACCATCAAGTTCCGCGAAATGAAGAAGGTTTCAGCCCTGGAGTGAATTCCCATAGAAAACGGTGACCTGGTTACAAATGTCTAGAGAATCTCGGCCTAGAGATATTGCCTGCTATGATATTTAAATATCGTGGCAAACTGCGATAGCTCTTCTGAAATCAGCCATCAAAAAGTCGTCGATTTAAAAGCCGCCTTCCATAGCACGAAAATTTGCTGCCTACCGCTTAGTTTGAACTTGATTTCCCCGAAAAACTGATACGGCTGTGTTAAATTACGTTGAGCAACACCACCAGATTAGTCAGAATTGGAAATGATCCCTCCAACACGTTCTAAGCTAAACGGAAAAAGTCTTGTCGTCAAGTGCTACTTTAGACAAAGCGAGTAATTGAAAAATAAAAGCCATGACTCCGCAAACGAAAATCTGACTCAACAATCCAAATTTTCCCAAAACCGTCTGCCTACCATAGATCCGCCATAGTACCTTATACTGAAGTTAGCATGGGGATACATTTCACAAGGCTGCCACTTGTTTGATATTTAAAAAAGTTTCAACTTTTTGATAGTTTAAACGATATCTTAAACTTATGCGTCAATTAAGTTTAAAATCTAAAACGAATAAAGGTTAAAAACGCAGTTGTAAGCTAAGGGATTTCCAATTTAGTACAAAAGTGTCTGAAAAATAGCTTCACTGATGAAAGTTTTAAAATTCAGGCTCAATTTTTTAGCTTGTTACTACAAAGCTCTCCCAAAGCGAGAAAAATTTCTAAAGCTCAAAATAGTATTGCGAATGGGATATAAGTTTGTAAAAAGAAGACGACTGAGACTCACACAACAGGTCACGATCTTCTGCCTTTCAGGAAATCAAAACAATTTTCGAAGCCACAAATTCTTTGCTCTTTTGATGTGAGGATACACATACATGCTTATATGATAGATCTCAATAAGCTCTCACATTCCTTCATAGCACCAAAACTCCCTGGTATAATAAATAAACAATAGAACATTTATTGTTATGAATTGATGGTGTACATTCACCTTAAAGTTTACTTTTCAATTGTAATTTCATTTTTTGCGGCCGCCGTGGTATGATGGTAGCGTGCTCCGCCATCCACACCGAAGATGCTGGGTTCACGCCCCCGGCAAAGCAACATCAAAATTTTAAAAACAAATTTTTTCATTTTATTTAATAATTTGGGAAAAATTTAAACAACGTGACATCAGGACGGACAAGGCGACAGCTGTTTCGATTATACCTTGTAAATCTCTTCAAAGCCTTTTCTCCCGGGAGTGGGAGTCGAACCCGTACTCCTACGATAGTTGAAATTTTCAATTAGAAGAAAAATTTCTAAGATTGGTCGCCCCTCGGCAGTGTTTCGGAAACACTCTGGTGTATTTCTGTCATGAAAAGGTCTCAGTGAAAACTAATCTGCCTTGCAGATGCCGCTCGTAGTCGGCATAAAGCGAGTAGGTCCCGTCCCGCCAATTTGTAGGAAAAAATCAAGAGGAGCACGACGCAAATTGGAGAGAAACTCGGCCTAAAATCTCTTCTGAGGTTATCGCACCTTACATTTATTTTTTTTATAATTTCATTTTTACTTATTTATTCGCATTTGTTTTAGTTCTTTTGCTAGCGGCAAACGATTGACTTGATTAATGATGTTTTCAAATTTCACCAACAAAAATAAATAATTGGAAGAACAAAAGAAGGCGGCAATTTTAAAAATAATATTCTCTGTTCAGGCAAAAATCATTTCTGCATTTCATGCCTAAATTTGAAGTATTTTGTAAATATTTATATTTTTTTTTCATGCCAAATTTCAGTTAGCAATTTGCTGTTCTACGCATTTCTTATTTCTGCAAATTCTTCACAAAATACCTAAAATTATCGACATCATCAATCGTCTTTTAGGGTGATCGACAGCATTTGCGCGCGCGTTTTGTAACTTCCAAACAAAAAAGCGCAAAAGGTCAATCGTATTACATCATACAGCACGAATTGTGCACGAGGCCATGATTTTTACGAATTAAAAATAAAAAAATAAATGTAAGGCGCGATAACCTCCGAAGAGATCTAAGGCCGAGCTTCTCTTCCAATTTGCGTCGTGCTCCTCTTGCTTTTCCCTACAAATTGGCCGGACGGGACCTACATGTTTTATGCCGACCCCGAACGGCATCTGCAAGGCAGATGAGTTTTCACTGAGAGCTTTCATGGCAGAAATACGCCCGGAGCGCTTGCCAAACACTGCCGAGGGGCGACCCCGCTTAGAAAAATTTTCTTCTAATTGAAAAACCTTATTTCTAAAATTTTGATGTTGCTTCGCTCGGGGTATGAACCCAGGGCATAGGGTGTGGTAGGCGGAGCACGCTACCATCACACCACGGTGGCCGCCTTTTTCACGAATTACACAAACAATAATCTCAGCAGATCATGTGTGTGCTTGTTGAGCTTACACAAAGCTGGTCAAGTGGTACTTGCTCGCAATTAATTCGCCATTTTCAATCCTTTTTGTAAGTTAAGCTTCAGCCGCACCCTTAACCTAATTTTGCTTAACAAAGTAAAAATTGGTTTTGCAAAGTAATTTTAAAAATTAAGAATTTAAGTAACAAAAGTACAATACATAATATTTTGGTTTGCTGATAAGTTTGTTAAGTTTTTTATGGCCTTTAATGTAACGGTTTTTAATGAGTCTTCGTGATGAGGCGCGAAATTTTTGAGTGAGTTTTAGTTTAGACGAGTTTTTCCAATTACTTTTTGGAGGCATTTGCTATTTGTTATCTTTTTTTTGATGTAAGTTAGTTTAGTGGTTCTATGTAGTCGAAGGGCAGCGCTGATTCTAATTGATTTTTGTGTGATTTGTGGGAAAATATTTTTGTAGAAACTAGTAGTACATACTTCAATATGATAACTGTATTGTTGAGAATGTTAAAATATTTCATAGTTGTTGTTTTTGTAATACTAAGGTGTTAATATTGCTTAGCAGTAAGAAATCTTCTTTGCTAAGAGATATATATATTTATATTAGGGTAGTTCAATTTGTATGGAGCAATTTTTTCGATGTGGTTTCTAGGGGTTAAATTTATAAAATATTGTAACAAATTCTGGGGAATTCCGATTATTTATACACCTTGTGCTAACGTTCAAGTCGCTAAACTGTTGAATAAATCACTCCAATATTCAGTATTGCAAACTGGTCTTTATTTAGATTTCTTTGGGAGTACTTCACAATTATTTTTCACTTCAAAACTAATAGCGTGTTTAAATCAAACTGATTACTGATTCCTCAGCCTGCGCTGCTTTTATACTATCGGTTTTTTCGTTCACCCATTTCTCGTAAGGTCTAGTAATTTCGCGAACAGTAGTATCTCATGCTTGGTTACCACGCTATATATGTATATTTGTAGTTTATGCTTTTCTACTAGCCATGTGCGTGTGTATGTGTGAGTAACTACTTCGGCTCATGACTAAATGTGTATGTGTGAGATATCTCTTCGTTGGCTAGTACATAAGTGTCGCTACTTGCTGTGTTTTGTTGTTGCGATTATTTACTAACAGCATAGTGATGTCAACATTCGCCACAATATCATAATTTTCGACTAAAATCATTTCAAAATTCTTAAAATTGGCAATTGACCTTCTGACCACTTAAAATGACCATAAGATCAATTGGGTTTCATAAACGTACAATATACTAAGTTTTAAAGTTCACGGCTTACGCGATCCAATTGTCAAACTCACCTAATCGAGTGGAATCATATTACATATTTGAATACAGATGATATTATCATAGTGGTAGTGGCCAAGAAACTAAATCTGCTCCAAGCACTATGTAATGACGCCGTAGAAAGAATAAACGAATGACTGACGAAAATGGGGCTGAAGATGGCTAGCAATAAAACAGTAGTCAAATTAACACAAAGCCTTTCTTGAAATATTTGGGAGTAAACATTGACTCAAAACTAACTTTTAAGGAGCACTTCAGCGTGGTGGGAGAGAAAAGTTATTGGAGCCCTAACGCGTATTATGCCTAACATCGGGTGCCAGGCAAAGCTACTCGTCAGCTATTATACGACGTAACAAGCTCCATAATATTGAGTGCAGCACAGTATGGCACTGATCAAAAAATTGATCCACCAAAAATGTATATACTAGCAGCCTACCGTATCACTGCTATAAGACCAATGTCCGACGCGATCCTTATTTCATCTCGGAAAATCCCTGTAGATCTACTGTCTTGTGAAGTAGTTGATCTGTATGGCATGGGAATCCGTTGACCATCTGAAGATGCCAAGAAAGCGCAAGTCAACGCACAATTGTTAGCGTGCAAGAACAGTGGAAAGAATCGAGGAAAGGGCGCTGGGATCTTCATGCTAGTTTGGAATATAGCGGAATCGAAGGAGCGGAAGAACGGTGAGCCAAACTACCACCTCAAGCAGATATTGAGTGGCACGGCAGTTACAAGGAGTATCTACATAAGCGTAGGATAGAGGAGGATCCTTTCTGTCCACACTGTCTCACCGAATTGGAAAACGCAGAACACGTAATGTTTCATTGCTTTTCACGGCAAAGGCTTCTGTACATAGAGTTTTTGGAGAGGAGCCTTCCATGAGGAATTAAGTTCCCCTAATGAGCAGAGACACACATTGTTGGTGAATGGCGTTTCTGTGTGATGTCGCGATTGATGCATGCTGCAAGGCAGCGCAGAGAAATGCTCATGCGAAGTAGTGTCGACTCAATCGCGTTACCTCTCCGTGACGTTATGTCTAACGGCTTTACCGCGGGATGGCTTCTACATGAACAGGATTAGCCTGATGCTACTTGAGAGCAGTGCGCTGTCCCCCAACGTCCAAAAAAGAAAAAAAAAGTTACATATTTGAATTTATCATACACATATTTAGCACGCGACGCTTTTGCGACCTCATTTTTTCATGGAAGTAATGGGTTAAGAGCGGGATCGAGCAGAATGTTCAATATGGTTATGTTAAATCGTTCCTGATATGATCAGGCTGGTAACTTCCTGGTGCTTGTTACCGGAATGCACGGAACTACATATATCCGGAAAAGGATCATTAACATCGATTATTACTCCACAAAACCTTCGAGGAAGGTCTATTGGCCTTACGAACAATTCAAATGACATCAATTGACTTAACGACGTTTTCAAACTTGAATTAATTCCCAATTAGGGAATTTCGGTTTAACCTTATGACCTTTGCGGCAGAAAGGTCATGACCATACTTTTACGGAATAGAGTCCCCAAAAAAATTTCGACTGAATGAATTGGATGTTTTGTTGAAATAGTTCTTTTTTTAAAGAAATCCTTGCCAGGACAGTTTTTAAACCGATGTCTAGACTAGACGTCAAGTCAGCAGAGCTTCGAATAGAAACGTATAATTTTTCATAGTGATAAAAGATATTTTGAGCATAGAATTTGCGCATGAGATGTTAACTGCCTGAAGTCATAGTACAGGTTTACAAGTATGATATGTATGAGAAGGAAACAATTCCTTTCTCTTTCTAACACACTGCCCTTTGACATTTCGGTCAGTGTCAAACTATTGTGGAACTCGGTGGAACCTGCTTGGAACATGCGTTTGACACTGAACGAAGTGTCAAAATTACCGGGGTTGCTGTCGTGGAAACCGAGGTAGGGAAACAAAAAAGGAGCGGAATATCAGATATGGGTTGCTGTGATGGTAAAATTTTTTCACGAATTTAGTTTGAAAATGTAGTGCACCTATATGGGTCCTACAGAAAATTATACAAAAGTCTTGAATTTGGGTATCTGAGGACGCGTAGTTATTCCAGTATTAAGAATACAAACACGGGTGCTAAGTTTTTCTACCCGTTCAAAAGTTCTCCGCGAAAAACAGTTTGAAACCGAGGTCGACTGCAATAACCCGTCCAAAAATGTGGAAAGAGAAATGAAAATACGCGTTTTGTCCTATTATCAATAGTCCAAAGGCGAAAAAGTATTCGAATTATTGGAAGCGAGGCAAAAACGCTTCTATTAATACCTCCCCCGATGGTTTTGGTCATGTTTTAGTAATCGTCCCCGGTAATAAAGTATCACAATTTGTTAATTAAAATTGTCCAAAACATATGGATTTTAAAGAGAGATGTAATTAAGTGCTCGTTTGAAAGTAAATAAAGATATTTCTTTGTAATTTTACAATAAAAATTTTACGCAGTTTTCGTTTAGCAGCTACTACACTTTTCTTGGACCTAAGAAGTACAACAGTGCCAAATAGCATCCACAAAAATATGAGCAAGAACAAGCGTTTTATCAAGTGAGCGTGGCTGTGTATGTGCATGCTGCTACATAGGCTATTTGTAGACCTTTAAGGACCCATTACTGATACTTAGCATAGACTTGACTTGACTTGGCGTAAACTTGGCAACTTAGCCACTATTATACTCCACTTACGATACATCTATCATCATAACCAATAAATCTCAATTTGTATGACAAAATGTCAAAATGAAATGGAAACAAACAAATGGCATCTCAAAATGTAAACGTCACTTAGAACTTACATAGAAAATCAAAATTCAACAGACTTCTAAGTCAAGTTAAGTGTTTGCTAAGTTTTGAGTAATCAGTAACATGCAATGCTAATTTAACAGAACTGTAAGTGACAGTTCTCAAGTCAAGTCATGTCTATGCTAAGTATCAGTAATGGGCCCTTTAAGCGGGAGCCATTGGTGCCGTATGTCGTATCGCTGTAGTCGTATCCCTAAAAAATTTTTAATCTTTACTTTTTTTAATAAATCGTCGCCCGAAATGGTTAACTCACATTTTAATTCATTTGGATGTGAAGCAAAATAAACTATTTAACGAATACTTGCGCAGGTATAAGTTAGTTGTATGATCAAAAGCAGAAAGGTCATAATAACAATAACAGTGACATTTTAGCCCTTTGAAATTTGACGTTGTGACTACCGTTTGTCTTTGTGGCCCTTTTGAAGTGGAAATTGCTATTCCATAAACAATTTTGAGAAAAAATTTTACTAAAATCATTTTTGAGACAGTTTTGAACTTGTTGTACTTCGTGTCTCTTTTCTGAACCTGACCCACCTTAATGTACATATGTAGCCGTTAAAAAGATCAAATACTTCCGCAAGGTGATTAACACTGCGCTGTTATGGCAATTTCCAATATTCATTAGTACTTAGAATTCTTTAATTTACGAAGTTGCAAATCAAATACAGTCGAAACAATACGAAAATTTAAGTTCATGCGAAACATTTTTGTTTCCTATCGAAAAAATTGTAATTACAATGAACGATTTTCCGGCATGCTTTGTAAATAAAAATGTTGTATGGATGGTGCTGTTACACATCTATTTTGATATCACTGATATCACTGAATAAGATTATAAAAAGCATTGCAATAATAATAATAATAATAATAATAATAATAATAATACCCAACGGATTAATACCATCCAAAGCCCGCCCGACCGTTGCGAGGGGCGCATCGCATGAAGCACGGATTTGTTTTTCTTTTTGCCGAGTTGTTGATAGGCGGAGGTTTGTTAAGCGTTGAGATCTAAAACTGCTCAACTACAGAATAAAAATCATCAGTTGAGTACTATACATAACAGTTAGAAATAAGATATCAGTTAGAAATTATACATATACATACTACATTGTTAAATTAGAGAACATTTTTTGTTTATTCGATTGTTATACTCAGCTGAGCAGAGCTCACAGAGTATATTAACTTTGTTCGCATAACGGTAATCGTAACGGCATAAACTAATCGAGATAGATATAGACTTCTATATATCAAAATGATCTGGGTGAAAAAAGAAATTCATTTAGCCATGTCCGTCCGTCCGTCCGTCCGTCTGTAAACACGATAACTTGAGTAAATTTTGAGGTATCTTGATGAAATACATACCAATAGGTTTCTGGGCGCTCATCTCAGATCGCTATTTAAAATGAACGAAATCGGACTACAACCACGCCCAATTTTTCGATAACGAAAATTTCGAAAAACCGAAAAAGTGCGATAATTCATTACCAAAGACGGATAAGCGATGAAACTTGGTAGGTGCGTTTACCTTATGACGCAAAATAGAAAATTAGAAACATTTTGGACAACGGGATTGGCACCGCCCACTTTTAAAAGAAGGTAATTTAAAAGTTTTGCAAGCTGTAATTTGGCAGTCGTTGAAGATATCACTATGAAATTTGGTAGGCACGTTACTCCTATTACTATATGTGTGCTAAATAAAAAGTTAGCGAAATCGGAGGACGAATACGCCCACTTTAAAAAAAAATTTTTTTTTAAGTAAAATTTTAACAAAAAATTTAATATCTTTACAGTATAAAAGTAAATTATGTCAACATTCGACTCCAGTAATGATATGGTGCAACAAAATACAAAGATAAAAGAAAATTTCAAAATGGGCGTAACTCCGCCCTTTTTTATTTAATTCGTGTAGAATACTTTTAATGCTCATAAGTCGAACAAAAATTTACCAATCCTTGTGAAATTTGGTAGAGACTTGAATTCTATGACGGTAACTGTTTTCTGTGAAAATGGGCGAAATCGGTTGAAGCCACGCCCAGTTTTTATACACAGTCGACGGTCTGTCCTTCCGCTCGGCCGTTAACACGATAACTTGCGCAAGAAACGATATATCTTAACTAAACTTAGTTCGCGTACTTATCTAAAGTCGCTTTATCTTGGTATAAAATATGGCCGAAATCCGACAATGACCACGCCTACTTTTACGATATCGAAAATTACGAAAAATTAAAAAAAAATGCCATATTCTTTTCCAAATATGAAAAAAGAGATGAAACATGGTAATTGGATTGGTTTATTGACGCAAAATATAACTTTAGAAAAAAGTTTGTAAAATGGGTGTAACACCTACCATATTAAGTAGAAGAAAATGAAAAAGTTCTGCAGGGCGAAATCAAAAGCCCTTGGAATATTGATAGGAATACTGTTCGTGGTATGACATATATAAATAAATTAGCGGTACCCGACAGAAGAAGTTCTGGGTCACCCTGGTCCACATTTTGGTCGATATCTCGAAAACGCCTTCACATATACAACTAAGGGCTACTCGCTTTTAAAACCCTCATTAATACTTTTAATTTGATACCCACATCGTACAAACACATTCTAGAGTAACCCCTGGTCCACCCTTATTGCGATATCTCGAAAAGGAGTCCACCTATAGAACTAAGGCCCACTACGTTTTAAATAATCATTAGCTCCAAAGCTCTCAGCTGAGTATGTAATGTTCGGTTACACCCGAACTGACCCTTCCTTACTTGTTTTGTTACGAGCTAAAATATGAGAAGACAGTTTTCTTTATGGTAAAAAGTGAATCCGTTATATGAAATGAATTAGAATGGGTGTTAAAATCATGACACAAACACCGAAATGGTTCATTCATTTCGAAGTTAGTTCTACACCCTTGGGTACTGTTCGACACGCCCTCTTTTTACGCCTAGTGGTACTGGGACAGAGCTGTTCTGTACTGTTCGACACTTCCTCTTTGCACCCCTATGGGAAGTATCCGACAGGGCCTTTTTGTATCCATACGAGTAGTGTCGGACATATTCTCTTCCTACCCCTAGAGCCAAAGTCACACAATTCAATTTTGTTCGCCTATGGGTACTGTCGGAAAAGTCCTCTTTCGGTACGGAATTTCTTACGCATTTTATAATTTTTTAAACTCACAATATAATACAATATTCTTAATTTTTTTTCGTATTGGTGTTGTAAATAATAAAACCAAAACTAATATTACGATAATGGAATATATGGCCCTAGTATTTTAGCTTCGGTATAGAGCTCCGCATTTTTCTTAAATAATGGTATTCAATCACATTTCATCTTTTTATTTTATTTATTTTGTTGCTGTTTGTTTTTTTATTGATGTTAACATCGATCTTCAAGTAAAAGCTGTACCTTAAGCAGATCAGCACTTGGGATTTCGCTGCAAACACTTGAGGGATCCAATACCGTTTTTCATCTTAGATTTGTCAGTGTACTAACTTTTCACCGATCGCTTCGAGACAGTATCTAAATATCTGCGCTGTTCTTTTTTTTTCTACTACGTATTTGTGATTTAATTAAAATTATAAAAGTTTTGGGTTGATTCAAGGCCACACCTTTAGAACGGATAATTGAACCAATTAACCATTTCAACAAACATAATTTTCCGATTCAATTTTTTTTAGAACCTTTACATGACCTAAGCATACGCATTTGAATTACACAAAATACCTAGCGGCTATTGCGATACCTGAATTGGATTCAAAATTATTCTAACCTTTACATTTCCTTTCAAAAACGCTAGAACCATTTTTGTAAAATTTTTTTTCTCATTTTTTTTAAGCCAATTAGCCTGCAGATATTTGTCATACTAAAGTATGTAGTTAGTAGGTGCAAATTTAATCGTATCATAACCTAGCTGACGGTTACAACTAACAACAACTCCCACCACGCCCGAAGGCGCAAATATATGAACAAGGCGACGAAGGAATGCTAAACGCTAAGCATGTGCGATTATTAAACTATGCGCATGCGGTTTGTTGTATAGCATGTATGATGGAGTAGGCCAAGCGCATGCAAGAGCAAGAACTTTAACGTAAAAAAGTCGTTTGTAAAAAAAGGTTCTCGAAAATTAATACCCAGCAATCCGGCTTGCCGCGCAATTTTTTATAAAGCACGAATTTAGATTGTCGATGAAAAAGAGGTAAGCAAAAATTGCGCCGGCGACAACAAATTCAAGTACACAACCGTTAAACGAATTGTCTATTAGATTACACAATCGCGCGACCAACGAAGAAACGCCAGAAGCGCGCACTGCGCTAGAGCAAGCACAATTCTAGATACATTGCCAGATTGAAGCGGCGTATCGCTGCATTACCACTGTGTCGTGTTGCGGCCATTTATCTATGACAACTAACAAACGCACATATGTGCGCTAACATATATATTGCGGACCAACTATTTGACTAGAAACGCGCGATCGAGATAAGCGATATTTCTTTTCCATACTGCTGGCGTGCGCCTGATTTGACACCTTGTTTGTTCAGGACCATGACGTCTAAGCGTTTAGGAAGTTTAGCAAATGGGAGGGGCACACCGCTTTGTTCACCACTTGTAACCGCTTAATCATGCGCGCTTGCTTTGTAAAGCACCATGCAAACCGCATGCGCGCGCCCCTCAAATGCTATTGAATATTGGTGCTCAATGAGCAGCATTATTGGTAGAAACTACGGCTGCGACAACAGCACAGTGCTTTCGCTTTAACTGCAACCGGCAATAACGGTTGACTAGATGCCGATAATGAAGGCGGCTGTCGTACGCACCGCTACCGCAGGCTCTTAAGTTGATTTATGTGTTGTTGATTTGAGACGTTCGTTCAAGGATCATTTTCTACATTCGCGAAATTCTGAAACATTTACTTCATTTACACACAAATGCGCGCGGTGGAGGGTGATGGTACACGCGCTCAAGTGCTAATACGAACATGCATGCAGTTTTATATGGCGCATAAATTTCATGATTTATCTCTCCTCTGACACAGTCATTCGAACTTTTTCTAATTTGTTTTATCTTCTTTTGTTCTTTCACAGTTTCTTCGTCGCAACTGATTGTGCATAGTTCACGTGTATTGACACCGAAAACGGCATCATAGCGAAAGCGTATTATATCTGCATAACGAACATCAACAACAACAGCAGCTGCAGCACCAACAGACACAATCACTGCCAACGTCGTCAGCACGCCACACCAGCATTCGCCTGGCGCGCCCACGATCGCAACGAAACAGATCAGTCCGACGCTATCCGCGCGTGAGCTTACACATTCACCTACGCGCGCAGCTGCTCTGCTACCCAATCATCGCCACAGTCCTAGCTACCCACCTGTGCATGCTACTGCCGCAATGCATCCCTATCAACCGCATCCGCAATACGCGCTTCATCAGCAACCGCAATCTGTAGCACATAAACTTATTGCCGCTGCACCTATAGTGGATGTATCGTTACCTAGTTCCTTGAGCGCTGATGACAATTGTAGTCGTACAAAAGCTTCACCACCATTGCCAGCGCTGACGACCACACAACCATCAAGCGCGCAGTCTTCTTTGGCGCAAACAAAAGTTTAAGCATATCTGTGACTACGACGCAACGGAGTGATGAAGTGACTTCGTCACATTCGCCTGCCGCTATAGCAGCTAAGAGTGTAATTGGCACTAGAACTGGGTCAAGCGACAATGTCGAGGTTTCTGCAATTGATGGCAAAAATAGTGCAGCGCATTCGCCTGGTAGTGCATCAAACTCCCCAGGCAGCGCCAATTCGCAGCTGAACATTTCCTCCACTTCCTTGGCATCCGCAGTGAGCACTGGATCCGCGCAATCCTATCGCGGAAATCATCGCCTATTCCCCGTGAATACCTACACCGAGAAAGTCCATAGTAATACCTCACAATTTGTGCTCCATCCAAAACCGCAGTATAGCGCAGGCTTGCCGAAGCCAACGAAACAACAGCCGGCAGAGCCCGAGACGCAATCAGCTGGGCAAAATCAAGCGCTTCAACAAACATTGTCGGTGGCGCCTGGGTCGAAGTAAGTTTGAAAATATTTACGCCTCAAATTCAGCACTAATCTCTTTTCCCTCTCTTTTCTTTTCTTCTTTTCTCTTTCAGATACATGCTATCGCCTAGCAGTCCACCTCAGCCGAGCTGGCAATCCGTCGCTGAGCTGATTAACGATTTTGAACGTACGAAAATGAACCGCTTTCACAACAATATACTTATATGGATCCTGGTAAGACGCATCGTGTCTCAAATCCCGCACTTAAGGCTTTCCAAAAGAATGCGGTGCAGTCATACTTGAGCGCCAACAACAACAACAGCAGCAGCAACACGCCAAAGAACAAATTCAGACACGCAACAAAATTATCACCCAATTAGCGTCCATTCCCAGCAACAGCACTCGCCACCACCACAGCAACAACAGAGGCAGCAGCAACTACAGCAACAACAACAACAACAGCTACAGCAGCACATCCATCAGCTACAACAAAAACATTCTCCTCCACAACCATCACATCATCAACTTTTACGTCCGCATTCCTATTCGTCGATCTGAAAGAAGCTGCCGTTCAACATCAAATAATGCGCAATTCTCTGCCAAACTCCTATGGCGCAGCACACACTCACTCAAATGTTCACACGAGTCAGCTACAGCAACAAACAACCAATGCGCCACAACACTTGCCAGGGCGTTTGTGCGCACCACCACCGCCGCCACCACCACAAAAACTCAACAGCAACAACAGCCATAGTGCGCTTGATGAGCGCACATCTTACTCTTTCCACCTGCTCGCCATTAAACGTTACAGTAAACATGTCACAAAGCTTTAGTCAGCTTTCAACACAATCGCCTTCGCCTGCACCACCACCGCCGCCACCACGATCGCGCTCACTTATGCCTCATACGTTACTACGCCCGCTCTTCTTCTGCATCGGACTATGCAGAATTTCGTGATCAATATATGCGCGCTACACAAGAGAAACTTGCAGCGCAATCTGTTAAGAATATTTCCAATTCAGAGAAGTCTTCTTTCAATGATTG
Source organism: Eurosta solidaginis (assembly GCA_029619165.1). Lineage (NCBI taxonomy): Eukaryota > Metazoa > Arthropoda > Insecta > Diptera > Tephritidae > Eurosta > Eurosta solidaginis. Next base: position 74,587 of record JARSSU010009225.1, read on the forward strand.
TGGCATGCCACCACCACCGCCCGCCCCCACGTGGTGCACGTTCTACTAACATTCTTGGTACCCGTCGCACATCATCAGCGGCTCAGTATGCAGCCGCCATGCGTGAGAAAGCTTTGTTACAACAGGCAGCTGCTTTAGCGCATCAACAGCATCATCCTCATCAGCATGCGCGACCACCCAACTGTGTGCCACAATATTACAATCCACCGCCACCACTGCCAGCTGCAGCTGCTACAGAGCCAGGGTGGGCACCTGAGCGTCCACCAAAAATCCAAGTTTGCGTGTACCGTCACCCGACTTGCCGCCGCTGCCACCCAGTTCTGATTTGGATACCCAGCTAGCCGACGAGCCATTACCACCACCGCCTCCTGAGTTGTTGCAACAACAGCGTCAGCAATACCAGGAACAACAACTGCAAAACTTTTTCGATTTGAATTCGAGCATGCATACAAGCGTTGAATTGATGCCGAAAGCGCCTTCACCTAATCGACGCAATAGTTTGCTGGTCCTCGACACGTAAGTCTTACTTTGGTCGCGCGCATTCAGAGATATCTTCGTCGCAGTCCTCTACCGCCGCTGCCGCTAAAATGCCCCCGCTTATACCAAAAAAGCCGAGCAATATTGACCCACAGCTTGCGGTGCGACACACGCCACAACACCATGCGCAATTGCAACACGCTCAACAGCAACATCAAGTGCAACAATATGCGCAGCACCATCAACACACGCAACAATTGACCGCTAAACTACTGTTGAATGGTAGCATGCCACAATCGCAACAACATTCACCGCCATCACCACAAACACTGCAAGCGCTTTCCGCCATAACAAGCGCAACGAATGCTAAGCTGCCAGCTAACCGCAAACGCGCACATAATCCGGCAGTGAGCGGACTTAGCGTGCCGCCGCCCATTTTGGAAAATGTACAACATCCACAACAGCATTCACCGCAACAGTTGCGATGTGGCAGCAAATCTCCATCAAACATGGAATCTTCGCCACCACCGCCACCATTATTGCCGCGCTCTATGCCGCAACAGCCGTTAGTGAGCAGCAACAGCAGTCAAACAACAAGGTAAGTGGTCATACAAATCGCTATTTTAATTTCTTTTTGATAAGTTTATGAATGTTGTGTGAAAATATTATTTCAAAGAAGCTTAGTATAAAGTGCACGCGTGGTTGGCGCATTGCTATCAGCTTGCTGTCAAAATGTAGTATCGTGTGCGCATTGCATTTAGCATACCGTTAGCTTAGCCATGCGTTATTGCCGTGTTTATCACTGGCGACGCTGGCATGATTCAGAATGTTTGTCAGCTTATCATTGCATGCGCGCTAACTGGGCGGTCGTTTTCCTTGCCCGTTTTTTTGTTTGTGCTTAGCGTCTCGTTTAAGGTCAAAGTAGCAATTGACTGCATGTCCGTATAATAATCAGAAACACGGGGTATCAACGCGCGCTGACGTTTTGCACAGTATCTTATGTGCGATTCTTACTTTTACTGTAATTCAACTTTTTTCTTCTCTTTCTTTCTGTTCTTTTTCTCTTTTGTTCAATGACCATATTATGTAAGCCACCCAACTGCTTGCAGCAATGCGGACATGTTGTTATAAAATCGCATTTTATAGACAGGAATGTATAAATGCATGCGCCTCTTCGCGCGCTCTCATTACCAATCCAAAAAATAGCCTTTACTCCCCTGCGCTTGTGCGGTCTATTGAAACGGCCCCTTCCTCCTGACGTTGCGCAACTGTCCGCCACGTTTAGCTGTTTTGAATTTAGTTCAAGTCAACAGTGATTTGCTGCCAAAGGCCCACCAACAGGCTGCCAATAATCATTGCATATCATTCACATTCGCATTCAGTTTTTGTACGCCTGCGCAATGGTGTTAAGTGTTGTTTGCATTGTAATTGACTATATACATTTTTGCTTTCTTGTTGGTATGTGCGATATTTTTTTTCCGCACGCGATATGCGAATTCATAAATTTCTTCTACTTAAACCCGTTTGTTGTCATATAGATTTTATTGATCCTGTTGATCCGGTTTTGAGTTTATCACACTTTGGCGTATTTTTGACGAAGTGCCTCGTAACAAAATTTTTATTCGATTAATTCGATGCCAATAAAAATAATAAGTGTAGGTTGTGTCGTTGTCTGAGGGCAGTTAATACGTTTTCAACTTGTGGCAGTGATTCAATGACTCAATCTGTTGTATGTCATTCCATATTTTGTAACGGGAACATGTAACATGTACAATTAACTGTAAAGGGACACAATTTTTTTAAATATTTAGGTCAGGGGACGAATTCCAATGATGCTGATAAGAATCAAAGTTGACTGATCGCATGCCCACTTGTCTCACATTTCTTTGTCATTCCAATTTTTATAGACTTGAAGCTTTTGGAAAATATCAGATGGCCTTTAACTAGCAATTTATGAACTCTTTTTAAAGGCTAAATTATGTATTTTCTTTTATTTTTTGGATGTATAAATATCTTTGCTGACGTTATAGTTCAATCCAGAATGTAAGCGTAAGTGTAGTCACTACACTGCATCGTAATATGGAAGCCATGTTTGTAGTTCATATGGGCGAAATCAGGCAGCGATTCAGTTAGTGAAACTAACGTAGCAAAAAAAAATCGATGATATGTAAACGACAAAAAAGAAGAACTTAATAGAAGGAAGAAGCAAAAGCTAGGCGAGGAAAGGAATACAGAAATTGAGGGAAGGAGGGAAGAAAGATTGGAAGTCAAAAACCAAAGCCAAAACCTAAACCAGAACCCAAAGCATACAGCTTTGTTGTCAATTTGTTATCCAAATGCTAACAGCTAGTTATTGATATGGGCGTGTTATTCATATCTTATCGACAAATAGTCGATGTTTATCGACGAGATTAAGACGAGTTGTCGATTTGCTATACATTTTTTAAGCTTGCTAATAAAAGTTATCGATTAATTATCGAAAAGTGGACAATTACTTATCGAAGAGTTATCGACATGTTAAAAAACTTACAGTTTTATCATCGAAAAGTAAATGATTTTTATCGGAGTGTTCCCAGTTTGTGTTATCAATTTATTTTTTATTTTTTATTATTGGCTTATTTTTCGAAAAGTTGACAAAAACACTGTGAAAAGTTGTCGACTACGTGTCGCAAAATTTTCATTATGTTATAAGAAGTTATCGATTTTTCATTGAAAATGTATTGATTTATTATCGATAAGCTATCGATGTTTTTACCGAATACTGTCCACCACTTATCAAAGAATTTTCGATTTGTTATCGTTGAGTTATCGATTAATTATCGGAGTGTTACCAAGCTGTTATTTTCTTCAATATAAAACTCGATGCCGCATTTATAATCCGTCGATAAGAAGTTGATAAAAATCGATGACTCGGCGATAACAGGCCATAAATAAACCAATACTTCGCCAATAATGTCGCTTTAGATAATAAAAAAGAAGTAAAAACAAAGCACGTTATACCAACTAACTTCTCTTCCAATTTGCATGAGCAAAATCTACATCTTTATGCCGACCCTGAACGGCATCTAAAAGGCAAATGAATTTTCGCTGAAAGTTTTTCATGGTAGCAATGCACTGGGAGCGTTTTGCCAAGCCCTGCCTGGGAGCGACCCCCGCTAGAAACATTTTTTTCTTAATAACAAACAAAATTTTTAACCTAAATTTTTTATGTTTCTTTTTGCCGGGGCTTGCGCCCAGGACCCTTGGCAAGGTAGGCGAACACGCTACTACGACAAGAAGGCGGCTGCCGTCTTCTCTTTGCTCTTAGTTTTTATATTCTATATCTTTTTATTTTTATTTTCTTCTCCTCTTTTCTGTTTTTCATTTTGCTTTTGTTTTCTCTATTTACTCCACTACCTGGTCCTATTTTTCTTCCAATTCCAGTTCCTGTTCTTATTTCTCTCCTGACTCCTACTCCTTTTCCTACTTACATTCCTTTCCCGTTGCCTATTCCTATCCCCATCCCTATTTCTATTCCTTATACTTAATCTATTCCTATTCATCCTATTGCATTTTTCTCCGTTTCTCCGAGACTCTCTTATTCTCATGCTCTCACTCTGCCACCACTTTTGTCTCTCCTCTCCATTCCCGACCCTCTTTCATTCACTCTCTTTCATTTCCTTATCCCCCATCTTCTCCGTCACCCTCTCTTGCTCTCTCTCTCTGTCTCTCTTCTTCTCCGTCGTACTAAGAATTTTACTACAAACTTTCAATTTATTGGCGAACTAACTTTCGGGCTCACATTTCTACATGCCTGTTTTCGTATCTGTTTTCAGATTTTACCTGTGTGCTTCGCCTTTTGTGTTTAAGCTAGACAGATCATAGCAATGGCTCAATTATATGGTTGGCTCATCTCATCAGCTGATTTTATTTATTTCATTGCATGGTCGATGGGATTGCAAAAGGAGATGGGAGAAATCATGAAACCACAAATTAAACCAATACATTGGCAACATTTTCTTACACATACCAAAACTGCTAAGTTCCATTCCATACCATTCGCACCAACACCAATACACAGATTTTGACAATTTAAACAGACATATTTTGTTATTGTACAGATGAGCCAACCATATAATTGAACCATGGATCATAGCATATCATTCTGATAAATACCGATCGAAATTGTGTTAAGGTAAGGCTTGCTTAGCAAGAATTTTATGTTTCACGAGACGAAAAAGTGACCAATTTGACAGATGAGTTTTGTGAGATCGCTGCAAGTGCTTGGGTGGCCTATGTAAATCGCTTGTCTGGCCTACTAGTGAAAAGAGGGTTACATTACTTAGAGCCTCGATCTCAAGATCTGATTTAGCACCATCATGTCAATACCGTCTAGGCCTTTGTGTTTAGGGGTTTTGAACTTCTCGATATGGTGGTACTGGAAGGGTGTTCATATTACACATATTTGTAGTTTTGTTTTCGAACCGAAGAACTTTAAAGAAATTTTCATCTGAGGGGATCATACATCATTTGACAGACCTCCTCCCATTCAGTAAAATTGCCGTTAAAAACCACATCTTGATTGACAATTTGATGCCCTGATTAGTGGGGCCCCACAAATTTTATTCACGTTCTCCATCCCGTCTTTTTGTACATATTTTCAGTAGGGATAGGGAAGATAGTTGGAAAATAATGCTCGTAGATAAATATAAAGGTTTAATGTTTTCAATGTATTTCTTTACTGAAACCAATATATTGGTAAAGTGCAATAGCGATAGAGGAATAATGTCATATGATTTCGTCACCTCAGAACGCCGAACCTATGTCAGAATTATAGAAATAAAATTCCATTATTTTTAATAAAATGATATATACATAAGTGAAGCAGTATCACAATGTTAATAGAATCATTCTAACTACATTTATCGATGCATAATTCGCTTATACGTACTTATGTACATACAAAACTCCATTAAAGAAAACTTGATCCAGGGATAGTTCATATTCATTCAATAAAAAAATTCCATAGTGAATACCATTTCTTTGCACCCATTTCCAATTAAGTAAGTGTGGCACTAACGTGTAGATACTTCTAGTCCCTTAAAAGTCCTTTAAGAGAATACTAAATAAATTCTTGTTATATTCGCACATACTTACATATTAATTCAATAACTTATAAGCTACTGCTCTTACGTAATTATTTTTAATTGGTGAGGTACTCAACAAATTCTTAGGCATCGATCTTAATTCTTACAGTTTGAAATATAGTCACTAGTGAAGTGGTGATGTTGCTGTGCTTAATAAATATACATACATATATACAAATATGTACGAACTATGTAGTGTCTAGGAAAGTGCAAATTAAGGTGGTTCATATTGATAGAAAATAAATGATTCTAAAATAGGTTGAAAAATTTTCTTGAAAAGGTGCCCAGCGTCCAGTAGGTAAATTCTTTACCTCAATGATAAATGGAGATACAACATTTTCAAATTTAAAAGCATTGGCATCCAATATTTGAGTTGTGATCTTTTGACAGAAAATCAGAAATCAAGGTAAAGTTTAAAAAATGATATTAACCCTATTCAGGCCAAAAAGTGGAGTTCCCTCTCGAGAGAGGATTGGAGTAGGGGAACTCTTCTTAGAACCTAGCCTAGTAAATTTTTTGACTGATGGACCCGAGCTGAATAAAGAAGTTTATAATTCATTCGACCTTTCACTATTAAAGTACTAGGTGCGAAGAATGCGCAGTAGAGCGATGCTGGATTCACCAAGGCCGGCCCATTTCTCATAAGTGGTTCAATTGTTGACAGGACAGCGCCTAACGGCAACCTATGCGATGCAACTCTGTACTGCGGGCAAGACTAGCTCTGTTTATTGTATTTTGCAATAACAATGCGTTAATATCTCGGTATGGATATAACAAATCACCAGAGGAATGGTCAAGGTTTGAGGTTTGCCTTATCGGAAAGTATATCGTAGCTGCGCAGAGATTGATGATTAGAAATTACCTTCGCGGTTAACTAACATGGCATCACAATGCGCCGAAATGGTGTAGATCAAACCGTTTCCAGCCAACTCCGAACCAGTGACCAGCCCGAAATTATATAGAGACTATATCGGTAGGGCTCTCGCAACAAGCACGAAAACATCTACGGGATAGTGCGATAAGTTTACTGTAATTCGTAGCGTCCCTTAGCATGAAGCTGAAGTGAAAGCGGTTCCAGTTTGTCGTATAACGGTATCTCAAAAAATTTAAAAATAGCACGGCGACTTACAAATAAAAATGTTGACCTTGATTGGTGGTATGCCTTCTCTTAATTTTCTGCCTGCTCTCATCACAAACAGCTTACTTGAAGCCAAATTCCTAAGCTACCCATTAATAAGATGCTCGCAACTCTGCAGTACCAAATTTGGTTTGAAATTGTGAATGGTCTTTGTTACAAAATTTAATTTTAAAAACTAGACCCACCCTAATGTACATATGATAACAAGTTCCTAGCAATCTTCTAAGCGCATGTGCAACCACTTGCTTCTTAAACCTTAATTAATCTTTATAAGTACAAGCATTTGTATTAGCAGCTCCGTAGGACGTAAATAAATCGGTGGTTGAAATTAATCTCCATTAGCGGTGATGATTACTTAATCAATCAAAGTCAGTAATGTTTAAGGCAAAAAGGCTTTCGTCTAAAAACAGCAAACGTCATCCTCGTAAGTCATCAACTTGTATCTTGTATGAGCATACCTACATATGTTTGTATGTATGTTTTCTATGCTTATGCCATCAACATCATATTAGTATTCTATTATGGAGTGGAATGTGGTAATAACAACTTATTTTCTTAGTTCCTTCAACTTGTGAGTTTACGTTAAACCCATTCCTTTTTCTATGTTCTCTTTTTCTTTTGCCTATATTTCTATTACTCTCTAAATGTTTCTTATAATAGATTTACATTTATCAGTTCTCCTTTTACTTGCCTGCTTTAGCCTTGACCCCTTCTTGGTACGATTTTGCCGGTTATATTATTTCTTTGTCTTTAAGATTTTTTTATATTAAATCGAGCTTTATTTCTGATTATTATTTTTGTTAAACCCTGGAGTCTGCCTATTTCTTATTTTGTTTCGATATAATAATATTTGAATTAAATTTGACTTCAGCTCTTTGCACGCGAAATAGCAGCCGATTGAGATCTAATTACCAATTAAAAAAAAGCCAAGTTATGAATGCTTGAATGCCGTCAATTCACTGCTTCAAATTAAAGTCACAACAGTAGCAGCCATCGTAGAAATCAATCTATAATATTGGCTTGGAGTAGGGTGTGACTTACAGACATTGGGTTTAGTGCGCTCCCGAGCTCATTGTAAATATGCAACTGAATGATTTTGACCTATGCACCCATGTTCATATGTACACACATATGTATATATAAATTATATTGTTGATGCCGATTACAGAGCCCACATTGGTTTAATACTTGTTGTTATAAATAAGTTTTTGCAGCTTGTAAACTTAATTAGCCACATAAAATGTACACTTGAACAGTGTTGTGCAATAAAATTGCAGCAAAACATATTTAGTATATTATATATATATATATATATATATATATATGTATATCCTTTGATTTAATCTAACCATCCATCATGAGTCAAAAAGGAGTCTAAGCATCACGTTAGACTACCAGCAGTATATCGGTGGCAACTGCACTGAAGTCTATGCGTGATGCGGGCGTATTTATACAAAGTACAGAAATTTTAAACAGGAAGTCTCCGGTTGCTCTAATCAAATCAGTTACTTTTTAACTTGTGTGATAGATAAAAACCTATATACATCACAAATTGATTGCTGTTTGGCTAAAACTCAAAAACGGCTTGACCTATTTCGATCGTTGCTTAAGGTTCGAGGATGGTTTAGAAGACAAAAATTGGAAAAGATGGCATGGGCTCAAACTATTGGTATTTCAGTTAATGTTAATTAAATGTCACCCCACCATCAATTACTGCATCGGTCCTTGACACGTGTGCGAAGTTTCAATTGACCTTATGGCAGTTTTAAGTGGTCATAAGGTCAACTAACCTTATATCCGTTGACTTTATGTCACTCCGGCATTAAATTATTGCAATTTCATTGGTCCTTGATACCTGTGTAAAGTTGCGACTGATGTTAATGCCATTGAAGTATTCATGAGGTCAAATGATCTTATGTCCGTTGAATTTAATTCACCTCACCATTAAATTATTTTATTGTGATCGGTTATTGATACGTGTACAAAGTTAAAATTGACCTTATGGCCATTTGAAGTAGCCATAAGGTCAACTGACATTATGTGACCCCACCATCAAATTATTGCATTGTCATCGCTGTCTGATAAGTGCAAAAATTTTGGATTACATTTCGAATTTTTTTTTGTTAGCGCGTTTAGCAAATTAAAAAAGTAAAAATGTGTCGTGGTCCGCCTTTCTCTTTTATTTGAACGGCTGAATTCTTTTTTGAAAAATTACAGTACGAACAATTCCAGTGCACACATGAAAATAGTAGCCACTATCATGGGACTATCTGACTTTTCACCTCGTATGACAGCTGTTATAATAAATTTCTCAAAAAAAGAATTCAACCTTTCAAATAAGGGAAAGAGCGGACCATGACCACATTTTACTTTTTTAATTTGCTGAACGCGTTAAACAAAAAAAATAAAATTTCGAAATGTAGAATTTCGAACTTCGAAAGCCGATATCTATTTTTTGGAGGCTAACTTCGAAGAACGGAGATAGTACTTTTTATAATTAAGCCTCAATCTATTCGAAAAAGTTGGTTTGGGTCCAATACCCAGAAAAAAAGTTGAGTTTGTCGCATAGTGTAATCACTCAGCATACAATAGCATTGGTATATGCAATGAGTTCGAAGCGAATTAAGCTCCCGTTATCTAACTGTGTACACTGCAAGAAGTAATATATGTGAAGTTTTTGCTGAGCAAATTTGAAGATTATATGTTTCATAGTAAGCTAAAGATGGACACAGAACTTCTTATTCAACAATGACAACTCCACGCAAGTGCTCCTACTCCATAAGTGTAGTTGATCAATACCTACTCATTTAGATCAAAAGATCGCGTGACAGTTTTCGGGAACATTGCTGTCGGTACGGATCCAGTTGCTTTTTATCATAAAAAAGCTTGAAGTGACAGAAACCTTAATTAATTTTAACTTCCTTCACCGTAAGAGTACTGAATTGTATCATAATGCAGTGAAGTGTTGATTTGATTTTGCGGTAAACTTGCAGTTCTACACAGAGTTCTACTTTCTAGAATTGACGCATTGAACATGAATGTTTCAGCACTACATTGCCCGAAATGAGCACCTCTTATAATGTTTTCATTTACATATATAAAGTTTTAAGTTAGAAAAACAGTTAATTTAACCTCTCTTAAAGTTACAGCTGTTAAGAATTTTGTTAAGTCTGTATTTCTAAATCGTATAACCTTAATTTCATTAAGTCTTAATAATATCTAAACTGTGTCTTGTTTTCAACCTACACTGGCTTCATTTCAGCATTACTTTCAAAGTAATGGAAAATCTCCATAGATGAGCTGCGAATTGATCTCCACTTGACTTCAGCAGAAAAATTCGTCCCAGGACTTCGTAGCCCTCTCTTAGGCATTTAGATTCCGTGATAGCTTCCTTTCCAATAAAATACAGATACATTTGACCCTATAAGTTAAAACGTATAGCCTTTGATTGCAGGGATCTTGCAGAACAGGTAGGTTGAGCTGGCCGGTCCATGAGGACCTCACATAGACTTATTGAGTCCGTAGAGTTACCAGAAGTTTGTTTTAATGACCAAACTGAAAAACCCTATCAAAAACCAGGACCTATGTTGTAATAAAATAACTCCGTCCTCCTGGCAAATTCTAGAAGCTTCCTAGGACTTAAGCCACTTGCTGCTTCTAGATCTGACAGCTGTATCACTCCTAATAGCTGGAGTCTTAGCCTGGCAAGTGCAAGGCACGAGCACAGAACGTGCTCGATCGTTTCCTCCTCCAACCCGCACTTCCTACATCTGCTATCACTGACCAAGCCTAATTTAAAGGCATGTGACGCCAGAAGGCAGTGTCCAGTCAGAATACCCGTCATGAGTCTACAGTCCTCTCTTTTTAATGATAGGAGCAACTGTATTAGTCTAAGGGTGTAAGACCTACACATAATCTTCGACACTTTTACAGCCCCGCGCTTGAACCCACGCCTTTCCCGCTTGGTCGATCATGTGCACCTCTCGCCTTTGCTTAATCTCGCCCATCTAATTGGGACACCTACGGAGCAAGCTTCAAGGGATGCGCCCTTTTTAGCTAGTTCGCCCGCTTTTTCATTCCCATCTATTCCCATATGCCCTGGGACCCAATATAGATGTATGCTTCTTCCCCTGTCCCGATTCTCTCCAGAGACTGCTTACACTCTATCACGCATTTAGATGCTGTGCTATGCGAGATTATTGCCTTAATTGCTGCTTGACTGTCAATATAAAGTTAACACGGTTGCAGCTTAAGCTATTCTCTTCCAGTTTTCTACTGCTTTGGTTACGGCTAATATTTCCGCTTGGAAAACGCTACAGTAATCTGGCAGCCTGTAGGATTCTGCTTATTTCCGGATCAGCGCAGTATACCGCAGACCCTACTCGTCCCCCATTTTCGCACTCTTGCGCCAATCGTCCACCTCTATTGTGGCCTTAAGATCTCCCTCGAAGCACAGATAGGAAATCGTGTAGTATGTTCGTCTTGTAATTGATGACGCTATACTACTATGGCCATATGGTCGGCGCTCAAGCTGCCCCGAAGCACCGAGCCTGGTTGCGGTCCTTAACGCTTTGTTCTTTGCTACCAGGTCTACAGGTGGGATGTGCAGAATGGCATACAGTGCAGCCGTCGGGGTTGTTTTCAGGGCTGCCGTAATGCTAAGCATCGATAGTCTGCATACCCGCTCTAATATTTTGAGGTATGTTGTTTTTGTGTGGCTTTCCACCAAACAAGAACTCCATAGTATAGAATAGGGCTTACAATCGCTGTAAAAAGCATGAGAAAGAGAGGGCGATAGGACCCACGTACACCCCAGCATTCTTTTACCTGTATAGAGTGCCGTTGAGGCCTTCTTGACCCTCTCCTCCACGTTGAGCTTCCATGACAGCTTACTGTCTAGGATGATTCCTAGATATTTTGTGCAAGGTTTCTCCCCTCCTAACTTAGGCCTGGCCTAATTTGGCACCTTGTACCTCTTTGTAAACAAGACCATATCCCTCTTCTCCGCATGACTTTCAACCCGACATTAGATGCCCAGGTTGTCTTCTCTATAGTTAGTGCATAAAATAAATCTACTCCTAAATCAACTGGGATTCTTCTGATGCCTGAAAAGACTCATATGGCAAATTCTTTTAACTTTAGGGAAGCCTCTATTTGTATTGCAACCGAATAGTCATTTCCGTAGTCCTGCCTTTAAAATAGGCATGTTGCGTTGCTGACAAGAAACATCCCTCCTAGAAGACTGACTTCTAAGGGCTAAATCAATCAAGTGTTCCCACCATCTTTCGAAGGGACGTTGAGATAATTATTACCCTAAAGTCTTTAGCAGAAACGTGTATGGGCTTCAAGCCGATTCCGACCTCATAGCATGAAATCAGGATGTCACCCGCAAACACAAATTGATAAGCTAGTCAAAAATCCGCGACGCCTTTTTATTGCACAGCACTGTAGCATATACATATTTCTGCAGTTACAACTGAGTTTTAATTAAAATCGTATTATGGCAGCCCTCAGGGTTGCATGAATTCGCAACAAATAAAATGTAAATGAAATTTAAAGCTTCTCGTTCTGCTTATTCATAAGTAGCTTACCATATTGAAGTTGTTGTGCAAAGTTTCATATTTCAATGAATTGTTCGATTTAGAGTAACTGCAAATTAATCAAGCGTATCATTGGCAAATTAGCTGTGAAAAAATGAATGACAAAATTTTGTAAACTACCACCGTTGGAATTTCAAATATTTTATTTTATAATTTCTCTATTATCAATCCAAGTTTTTAGAAACTTAATCCATTGACTTGGACCTGAATAGTTTCGAGTGAAAGTGAAAATCGAACTGTGAGCCACTCAAATGTTTTTTGGTTGTGTGCGTGAACAATGTATAGTCTCCTAACCCAATTATGCATTGTCCATTAAAAATCTCCCAATCTGTGTTATTCAATAAATTAAGTATTTACCAAACAAGACAACGGCGATAAAGGAAACAATAAAATAACATGCAAATATGTACGCTTACATTTATCTGCAAATCCATTCATACGTACAAACGACATCCTATTAGCGTTATCCAATTATGTGCTCGTAAATTAACGAGTGAATGCGCTTTTCAAGCTGCCGCGCCTGCGCAGTAGTGGTAAATTTGAACAAAGAGCATACCTTAGCAGAAAAGTAACAATTTCAGCCTACAGTTAATTTCATATTAATAAATAAGCTACTATGAATTGATATGCTTTAAGGGATTATACCATTTTTGCTGTATCTTTTTTTTTATTTATTTCTAATTCAAAAGTATTTTAAAAATATTTCGAAATTTTTTTTTAATCTCACTCACTTATTTTATACAAAGAGCAAAAAAATGCTTTCGTTAGCCTACTAAATTTTTGTATATGTCTGCAAAAGCTTAAGTTAGAGTTAAGTTAAAGTTAAGAAAAATTTCGAAAGAAAATTTGACATACAGCAGCGAACAGAAAAGCAGTAGTGACAATTTTTTTTAATTTCATAAATGAAAATCTTCTTTTTATATTACCAATATTTTTAGAAAAAAACATTCATGAATTTTGTAAATTAAACTATGTAAACCAATCTGAGAAACGTTTTCGACGAAAATTGGAGTAATTTTTTCGAAAAATTTTATTTAAAATTTTCTGTACTTTTTTGTGTATTAAGTTTTGTAGCCCAATCAATTTTAGTTACACATACTACATGTTATAGGTCTCTCGAAATTCGATTTCGAATCGGATTGTTGACAGTGATTTTTCCGTCGGCTGTTTTTGATTTTCCTCCTTACCAAGTGCGATTGCTTTTTATGTGGCAGAAAATCTGAAACACCCTATGGGAACTAAATTTCAAAAATCAACGCGAGTTTCGAGGGACCTATAACCTGGAGTTTTTAGGACTAAAATTAATTGGGCTACACATTAAAAAAATTTCAGAGAACACCAAATAAAAATTTCTAAATGTTTAGAGTTTGGCTTGCATAGTTTAAGTAACGAAACTCGTAGAAGTTTGTTTTATAAAATTACCAAAAAAAACCCTAATTGACGGTATTTGAGAAAAAAAAAGCCAATGATATTTTTCTGTTCGCTGCTGTACATATATAAGTACTTTATATCAAGAAAATACCGTTTTGAAGCCCATTGCATTTTTTGAACTCAGAAAATTTTAGTTGAAGCTTTTAAGAAACTTCAAACAGTTAAATATTCTATTGGAGATCTTTAAAAATACACTTTTTGTAATCTTTTCAAAGGCAAAATGCAATTTTTTGTTATATAAATTTCATTGTATATTTTTTAGAACTTCAGAACAGATTCGAGAAATGTTTGAAAATTTTGTTTAACACATATTAAATCAAAAGCCGGCTTTGTATTTTCGTCCAGAATATTTAAAAATAAAAAAAAACAATTTAAGACAATTTTGAAAAATTTTTTGAAATTGAAAATTTCTTAGTTTTGAAACAATTTTGAAATTTTCCAAAAACTTCAAAAAAGCTTTAATTTTTAAAAAAATTATTAAAAAAAAGCCTTTAAATAAAATTTTGTAGCGCCTTAATTTTATTAGATTTATTCAAAATTTCACAGCTGATTCGAAAAGGCTTAAAAATCTATTTAGCACATTTAAAAGCCATAAAGAGCCTTGTTGGCCACTGTATCCAAAAATTCCATCAAAAGTTGAAAACAAGTTTGGCATTTCTTTTTGACTCATTTTAAAACTTACAAAAAAAAATTTAACAAAGTTTTAACTTTCGTTTTAAATGAAATCCATTTGTAAAATTTTGATATTTTTTCGCAAATATTTTAAAAACTTCTAAAAATTTCGAAAAAGTTTTAAATTTCTCGACAATTAAATATATTGAAAACAAATTTTAAATTGTAATTATACAGCGCCCTCACTCTATTGGATATCTTTCAACATTTCGAAGAAAATTCGCAAACTACTTGAAAACTCATTAGCACGTTTTAAGTCAAAGGTCTTCTTGGCCAAAAAACAAAATTTAAAATCAATTTTTAAAATTTTTAAACTTCGAAATGTTTTTGAAATCTTTTAAAACTTCGAAAGAAATTTTAATTTTATTTTAGTTTAATATTTATATAAAAACCTTGAAAAATACTCAGAAATTTTTGAACTTATTTTTGAAATACTTCAGCAACCGCAAAAACGTTTCGAAAAAGTTTAATATTCCTCTTTAATTAAATATACATACATAATAGAAACCTTAAAATGCAAATTTTGTGGCGCCTTATATTTTTGAAGATATATTTCGAAAGTTCAAAACTGTTCCGAAATTTTAAAAATTTTCTTGACATATTTCATATCAAATAATCTTAAAATGCAGTTTTCGTTAATTCAAGCAATTTTGAAAATTGGAAGTAGTGAATTTTTTTATTTCTTTTTTATTGTTGTAAATAAAACTTAAAATAGTTGTTTTTGTTTTTTATCGGCCTATTGATAAATGATTCAAGGTTCGATTCGAGCTCAAGGCCAGAACAATAATTTTTTTCTAATGATAATTATTGTTATTTTTTAATTTTTCTAAATTTGAAAAATTATATTTTGTTTTTGGAATAGTAAGTAGAAAATTTTTCAGACAACCTGCCATAGCTGCGCAGATAGATCCATTTCGAAGGGTGCTAAGCCTTCATCATCAGTACGCTTTAGGCACGCTGCGCTTTGCCAGTCAAACAAACCACCGCTGTATAGCTAAATGGTTAGCGCAGCGTGCCTAAAGCGTACTGATGATGAAGGCTTAGCACCCTTCGAAATGGATCTATCTGCGCAGCTATGGCAGGTTGTCTGAAAAATTTTCTACTTACTATTCCAAAAACAAAATAATTTTTCAAATTTAGAAAAATTAAAAAATAACAATAATTATCATTAGAAAAAAATTATTGTTCTGGCCTTGAGCTCGAATCGAACCTTGAATCATTTATCAATAGGCCGATAAAAAACAAAAACAAACTGTTAATAAACCATGAGCACTTGGGAATGTCAAACAAAGTAATTGGCAATAACTAAAATCCAGCATTATCAGTGATTTGCACCAGATGGCGCAACACTGATAAATATAATTGGTAAAAGGAATAGAAGTAGCAAATTTGCCAGTCAAGCAAACCACCGCTGTATAGCTAAATGGTTAGCGCAGCGTGCCTAAAGCGTACTGATGATGAAGGCTTAGCACCCTTCGAATGGATCTATCTGCGCAGCTATGGCAGGTTGTCTGAAAAATTTTCTACTTACTATTCCAAAAACAAAATATAATTTTTCAATTTAGAAAAATTAAAAAATAACAATAATTATCATTAGAAAAAAATTATTGTTCTGGCCTTTGAGCTCGAATCGAACCTTGA